>CAIGRL010300184.1:0-12788 GCA_903798325.1 Fraxinus xanthoxyloides
ACTTGAAAGTTACGGATTATCAAATTAATTGCTACTAAGTTATCGAATGATTATTAATTATTTGTTTTTAGTTTTGACCATACGTGCGAGATTAATCAATCAAAAGTAACAAGTCACTTTTAATTGTTTCTAAATGGTTAATCAAACAAGTCAATTTCTCTAAATTTGAATACCGCAGTAATAAAGAAAACAATAAATAAACAACCAGAATGATTACGGAGAAACCACGACTAGGTAAAAACTCATGGACCAAGCTAGTTACCTCCACTATAAACAATATGGAGCGAGTTATAATCAGATGTTATCTAGTCACTCCACTAGACTTTCCGATCTCTTTCCCACTAACTCCAAGGTCTTCTCCAAAATCTGCTCCAAAATCTTCTTGTCTTTTCCAGGCGAAATTTCAAGAATTTACTCCAAGACCTTATGCTCTTTCTACACTTGTAGTCCAATCTCTCTCATAACCTCTGAAATTCAATTGAGAAAGTACATTCCTATGACCAATAGGAAGTAAGTAGTGTTTCAATTTAATGAGTTTGATATTTTTCCCAAACATGTGATTATATGATCTCAAGAAGAATTGATTAATCAAAATGAAAGAATATATTCTTGGATCTTTAGAGAATAAGATGAGGCAATGCAAATAATGAAAATCATCTTGGAATTTCGTCCAATGGCTTTGATATTCATAAGAGAGGGTAATTGGGTTAAATTGGCCGAAAAAATTTGTTTAAAAACGTAAATTAGGGTTTTCTGTATAAACATGTCGATCGAGCTAAACATCGACAACATGCGAGCGACTGTGATTCTTTTTGTCGCTCAAGCAATGTCCATGCGATAGGCTAGCGAAAATGTGGCACCGTGTTTCTTCATATTTCATGCTCGAACCCTAGATGTCATAACCCAATTTGTATATTGTGAAAAATTGCAAAATAAGTCAAGGAACTACAAAAAACAAATTTAAACTACCCAATTTTCATCAAACTGCATGTTTTTTGCATTTATCGTTAAACATGTTTTCTGCACAACTTAAATACCTAGTGTAAAAGCACGTGATACAAGAAATATAACACTTACACATGATACTAAAACTAGCTAGATTGAGACGTAACACTAATATTAATCCAAACACCAACAAAAATATTAGCATAACGAAAACATCAAAAACTCAACCAGCCAAGTATTACGATGTGGAATACAATAAAATCAATTAATCTCCCCATAAATCAAAATTCACAAGCAAACATTAAATTTTACTTCACTCTCCTCATTTTTGTCACAAATGACGAAAAAATAAAAGAACTTTAATTATTCAAAAATGTAGTCGTTAGCATTCATAAGTATAATCAACGTACAGTAAACCTTCCACATACTCAGTTTAAGTTAACATGGAGTAAATTGTAAAAGTGGCTCATATGTCTAAAGTGTTACTAATCCTTTGTAAATACAACTCTAAACCTTAATTTTGTGAGAAATGACATACTAGAATCACTGTCAATAAGTATATTCATCTACTTATGAAAGTCAAACCATTGAAATCACATTAGGACCTATAAAGAAAATGTCATTTTGTATGGATAATTTATTTCTCCCCCTGACTTTGAGCATATTTTATTTTCACATCTTTCAATCTTTTAATCTCATTATTATTTTTCACATTTTAAGTGCAAGCTCTTCTCTATTAATGACTAAAATGACCCCTATAATGAGTTTTAGGTCAGTTAATCCAGGTCAGTTTACCATAGGCACCAGGTCACGAGAAATCCCCCAAGCTTAATTGTTCGAGTCAAATAGGCTCTGAGGAAAAATATATGATATTGAGCTTTTTATTATCGGGGATAAACTTGAGTTTAGGACTAATAAATAAAGTCACTTCATGTTCAAAGTCACCTTACTAACATGTGATTGTCATTCCAAATCTCATACACTTGGTAGAGTTTCACTAACAATATCATAGTGTGTGCAGTGTAGAGGTACATGCAGACACATATACTGAGTACTCCATAATAATTTAAGCCAGCAATGAAGACTATGCTACAGCTCATCGATTAAATACATACTTGATTACAACAAACAAATTCAAGTATATTATGTTGTAAAAATAATATTCCGCATTTTTATTTTTCAATTTTCCAATTTTTTTTTTTGTCTTTATTTTAAAACATGAATGCACCATGCAAAAAAAAAAAATGTCAATGACACAAAAAAGTAAAAATAAAAAATATGCATGAATTTTCTACCTAGAAAACAAATAAACAAATATGATGCATGCATAAATCAATGTCACACAATGATAAAGCACGAGCATGCACCAAAAATATATAATCAGTTAGGTATGCAAATACTCTTACCTTTAAGAGTACCGTGATCTATTTCAAAAATTCTCGAATCACTTTTTTCACCCAAACTTGCCTAGTGATAGGAATATAACCAGTCATCTGTATTATTAACTTAGTTAATTAACTCAACTGATTAGTAAGAAAGTCAATCTACCGACAAACTCAGGATTTTTATTTCTATGTAAGATTCGGTTCCTATTTCTGTTCAGGAAATGACAACACATAAGCTTTATGTGTCCTCAATCACCGCAATTACAAAATGTAGGAATAATTTAGGAACAATCTTAGATTTCGGATTTTGGACTTTAGATGGAGAAAACCTATGTTGTACCGATGATTTCTATCCTCGAACACGTACATTCTTGGTCGTGTTCCTATTCAATAGCTTGCGACACTTAGATATTATATGTCCTACCTTACCTCAATGGTGACACATGGGGACCTAGGATCAAAATTATGTGGTCGTTGATATTCATTCCTAGGTTGATAGGTTATACGCTGTCTAGTAGGCATTTGTCCTACAAATCCCTTATTTTTCTGTTCAGGGTTAGGCACATATTTAAGCTGATCAATGACAGGGACTAAAATGGTCTTGGAAGTACTCACAACATTATGATCATTTTTATTATATCCTAGAGCTCCCTTATTACCAGCAGACTTGCCTATTCATAGAATGTTATCTAACTTCATAGAACCACTAGAAAAAGCAAGAAGTTGAGACTTGAAATACTCTAAATCGCTCATAAGATTTTTAACCTGGTTTTCCTTTAAACTATTAGTTCATTAGCTCTCCTAGAGATTTTCTCAAGCTCATTAGTGAGATTCCTAACTTGAGTGACTAAAGATTTATTCATGGATTTCAACTCACTCAAGATTGAGGTAGATTCATGAATGTAGGCTAAGAGTTTCTCATTTTTCAACTAAAGTTCCGTGACTCTCGTACTTAAGGCTTTATTTTTAGTTAGAATCTTAGACTCTCCTCATACATCTTATCATAAGTTTCATGGATATCTCATCACTATCAGAATCTTCCTCACTATCAGAATCCTCACCACTACTTACATTCTCAGCCTTCTCACTCCGTTTATTAGATTCATTCTTAATTCTAGCAGTTGAGATAATATATTTCCCAATTTCTTCACGAGTGGATTTCTTACTCTGATTGTCTGAGCTAGACTCATCATCAGTAAGAGTAGCATTTATAGCTTTATTTGGATTTCTCCTACTATTAGGGCACTCACTCCTAACATGACCAAAACCTTGACAATTATGGCATGTCAAAGATTTCGAACTCTTCCTAAGCTTACTAGGACCACTTTTGTGCTTCTCTTGAGGTTTACATTTATTCCTGAACATTTTTCGAACTTTTTTAGCAAAGTACGCTAACTCTTTTTCATTAGGATAACTCGAATACAAGGACTCTATATGACTATTCCTCATGATGCTTAAGGTCAATGACCAGCTTATAAGTTTGGATAGATCCAACCAACTCTTCAATCTTAATTGATTTTAAGAATTTTTCTTACAATTTTAGGCTCCGAGTTTCTCTCACCTAAGTTGAAATTAGAATTCACTATGTCTTTTAAGCTCGCATAAAACTTATCCAAAGTTTCATTATCTTTCATCCTAGTACCTTCAAACCTAGTAGTCAGCATTTTCAATTTTGAGTTCTTAACAGCCTAAGTCCCATCATGTATGGCTTGTAGAATATTCCAAACCTCTTTGGCTACCTCACACACTCCTAAACTCTTCCGGGGATACCACCATAAATAAGGCATGTAAGGTTTTACTGTTCCAGTTATATTCATCTAAATTCTTCCTAGTCCATTTAGCAATGAGAGTGGGGATTACTTCATTATTAACCGTAAAACTAAGTGCAGCTCAACCATTTACAACACTAAGCGAGATACGCTCATCCAGTGATTTTAAAAAAGTCCTCATCCTAACCTTTCAGAATGCATAATTACTGCCATTAAAATATGGCAGGACATATAATGAATCACTCATCTAGATAATATGGGTCAAGGAACGAATTTGGGCTCTGATACCAATTAAAAAATCAGGTATCACTCCAGATACTACTGAAAGTTACGAATTACCAAATTAACGGCTACTAAGTTACCGAATGGTTATTAATTATCCGTTTTTAATTTTGACCCTACATGCAAAATTAATCAATCAAAAGCAACAAGTCACTTTTAATTATTTCTAAATGGTTAGTCAAACAAGTCAATTTTCCTAAGTTTGTATACTGCAGTAATAAAGAAAGCAATAAATAAACAATCAAAATAATCATAGAGAAACCTCAATTGGGTAAAAACTCCGGAACTAAGTTAGTTACCTTCACTATAGACAATATAAAGTGAGTTACAGTCAGATACTATCTAGCCAACTCCACTAGATTTTCGATCTATTTTATGCTAACTCCAAAATTCGCTACAAGACCTGCTCCAAGATTTTCTGTAATTATCTCTTCCCAATGGAATTCCAAGAACCTGCTCCAAGGCATTGTGCTCTTCCTGCGCTTGTAGTTCAACCTCCAGTAACCTCTAAAATTCAACTGAGAAACTACCTTCCTATTCCTATGACCAATATGAAGTAGGCGGTGTTTCGATTTGATGTGTTTGATGTTTTTCCCAAACATGTGGTTATACGATTTCAATAAGAAATGATGGATCACAATGAAAGAATATGTTATTGGATTTTTAGGGAATAAGATGAGGTAATGAAAATAATGAAACCATTTAGGAATTTTGTCCAATGGCTTGGATATTTATAAGGGAGGGTAATCGGGTTAAATGTGCCAAAAAAATCTATTTAAAAATGTAAATTAGGGTTTTTTGTGTAAACTTGTCGCTCGAGCTAAACCTCGACAATATGCAAGTGACGAGCTCTCGCTCGAACGACAGGCGAGCAACATGGATTCTATTTTTGTTGCTCGAACAGTGTCCAGACAATACGCTAGCAAAAATGCAGAGCAGTGTTCTTCATGTTTCACGCTCGAACCCTAGACGTTATAACCTAATTTGTATAAATCTCGCCCTAGGTCCTTGACTTTTACAACACGTTACAAATTATTCCTTTTGTCCACTAAATCGCCAACACTAAGAACCTAACTAAGTGAAATAATGATAGATCAAAGTTCTCCAAAATATAATACGCACGATCCCATCATGTTATATGGCTGTGTATCATTGTAGATAATTGGCTTGGTTAATTTAAAGTAATAGTATTGTTGGTTTAAACCAAGTAACATGCTATCGATAATAAAACGACAATGCAGATAATGTGGTATGTGTACTGGCATCAATGATGTCAATTGAATTTGACCGATCAAATCGAGCAACCGCTTCTTAGGCTTCGGCTTGATCTTCAACTCGTTCCACTTGTCCCTCTCGACCTATTTCTCTCGATCTATATATATGCCCCTGTTTGGCCCTCATTATTTGAAATTTTAATGGTTGGAATAATATTTTTATGAAAAAAATGTATGGTTAAAAAAGAAAAATGGGTTTTGAGATTACATGTAATATTATTTTATTAGAAAATGTGTGATTGATAAAAAAAAGAGAGAGAGAAAGAGAAAGAAATGAATTATAATTTTAACGGGGGTCAAACAGGGAACTATGTGAGTTCATTTTGCACCAAATGTATGCACAATAAACCCTAGTCAAATCTCGACTCACTTATTCTATCTTGTTTTGATAGTTAACTTGATTGTTGGAGTGCAAATAGTCTCTGGGTTTTGAGGTTTTGACCCTCAGTAGAGTTCTCCTACATTGTAAAGCTAACACTTAAATTATACAAATACGTGTTACATTTTACCATAGAATTGGCAATGTGGAATAGAATTATAAAATCTTATGTCCGTGGATCTTTTCCACGTAAATCTTATGTTCTTATTTGATTTTCATAATACCTTATTATTCACGTTATTTTCTTTATTAATCAAGAGATACGGTTCGATACATAATTCTTAACAAATGGAATCAAAGTGAAGTTTGATCAACTCAGTCCAATGTTTGATTTTTGTGATGACAACTATGAAGTAAGATATTCTACTTTTGGATCGCAACATGAGATTTTCGTTTTGGCAAGTAAAGATGCAAGTAGTGCTCGCATATATGAATTTCGATTATGCTTTGTTGGAATTTAACAAGATGCCCTCAACTTGAATGCAAGAGGAGAAACAGTGTAGTGATCGAAAGACCCTATCACGGATACATGTTCATCTTTCAAATCATATTTTTCAAGATGTTTTAAAGGAGAAAATCGTTACTACATTGTGGCTGAAATTGAAACAATTACGTGTGACGAAAAGTCTAACCCACAAATTACATTTGAAACAACAATTGTATTCTTATCGTATGATAGAAGGTACATCGTTGGAAGACCACCTAGCTGTTTTTAAGGAAATTGTCGATGATTTGGAGACCTTAGAGGTCAAGTATGATGAAGAATATTTAGGGGTGATATTATTGTGTTCGCCGCCCGTATATAATGCTCTATTTTGAAAGGAAAAGATGAAGTATTTTGTTAGATCTGAGGTTAATGGATATGGTCTTGTTGTTCATGGTGGTTATGTGAGGCATAGATTAAAATCTAATTAGAGTAATAAAGCCTCTAATTATTTCAAGAAAATGGGACATATTAAGAATAATTGTTATAAGTTGTTGAATAATAATAAATTAGTGGCGGCAAATCAGAAGGAAAAATAACCAGAACTTCTGGTAAGGCCAGTATTGCAGAAGATTACTACAATGATGATGAACTTTTAGTTATTTCTGAAGGCGACTCTAAACCTGAAGAAGATTGGATTCTTAATACAAATTGCACTTTTTATATGTGTCCTAATCGAAATTTATTTTCAACATATGAAACAGTTTCCAAAAGTGTTGTGGTAATGGAAAATATATACACCCTAGGATAGCTGGTAGTGGAATTAAGATATTTGATGGAATTGTCGAGGATACTTGATGCTATAAGATATGTTCCAGATTTGAAGAGAAATCTTATCTACTTGAGTACTTTTGATTTGAAAAAGTACAAATACATAGGTGAAGGAGGAGGCCTAAAAGTTAGTAAATGTGCCATTATTGTGATAAAGGGATAGAGAAGGTCCCAGTTATATTTCTTGCAGGGTTCCATAGAATCTTTTGATATCAATCAACAAAAAATAGATACTCAGTTAGATTTTGAGTTTAGTCCAGTACCGTTGGAGTTTGGTTTAAAGTATAAATTAAAGAATATATCTCAATCGTGCTTTGAAGTCATAGGTAATGCCGCTTTGCTGCTGCCATCAACGGTTCCAATTATATTCAATTGCTAGAGACAGACCCATGCAGTCAAAGGCATTGAGTATAGCAAAGAACTTTTTGTAGCAGTAGTTAGTTATATTGATTCTGTTACAGGGTATGCTTCTGCCCTTTTGGTAGTTATTATTAAGTTATTTGTGACACTATTGCTCGTGGGGATAATTCGAGTAACTTTGGTATCCAAGATAATTGTGTTGGGCAGTGCTTGAATTCAGTTGATTTTCAATTATTGAGTTTGCCCTAGTTGGGTTTTGTGAAAAAATGTGGAAAAAAAAAATTATGTTGGAGAATTTTTGGTGGAGAATTTGTTGTTGAAGGGTTAAGTTTTATTCCTTATAGTTGAATTTGTCTTCAAGTGGATAATTTTTGAAGTTTTGTTAACTGTAGTGGAATTCGTATCGTGGAGTTTGTCAAAATTGAGGTATGACCTGCATTTTATTTGGAAGACTATTTGAAAATTTTATTTGAAGTCTAGTTGGGAATTCTTGTTGAAGTATATTTGGGAATTTAAGTTGGAATTCAATTTGAGAGTTCTACTAGGAGTTGGTAATTTGTGTTGGACTTGAAGGAGTCCAAGTTGCAATAGGAGAGGAAGAAATCATGAAAGGTAAAGGAAACGACGGACTCACGCTCGCTAGTCGCTACGCGCCTTAATCCAGCTTGAGCTCTCAAAACAGGAGCTCCAGTGCTCGCTATCTGCGATGAGGCTGCTTGAACTGCCTGACATTGCTCAACAACTGCGAGACCGTTGCTCGAGCAACGGTCTTAACTAGATTTTGAACAGTTCTCAAATTTAGCATATTTTTAAATTATATTTTATTCCAAAAACTCTATCGTTTTCACACACACTGATGGTGTATTTGGTAAGAATAATTAGATAGCACCAGACACTGATGGTGTATTTGGTAAGAATAATTAGATAGCACCAGACATTATTAAGGAGAAGATAACATCTCTGTACGATCCTAAACATGGACAATAAGATATATGTATGGGTCCAGCACACCAGTGTAACATAGTATATTTACGGTTTTTTGTTGGCAGGCACAATTCTTATGAGGGTTGTACGTTTAACCTTAAACTTATGAACCTATTCTTGTGAAGTGATACATATTAGGATGTCTGGTTTTACCATTTAGAGAGGGTTTTTATCTACCTTCAACTACTCATACTCATCCATTTTGAATGATATTTCCTATGAATAAACAGAACTTTACCAACAAATATTTAACGCTAGTAATATAAAATAGTAATATCAACAGTTTTACACCAAATGAATACCTCAGGATCTTTGCGTGCTTAAGATCTGATCGTCACACGCATGATGGATGAAGATTGTAAGCTGGATCATCTACAAATTAATTGTAAAAGCTGTTTTCTCTCATGGCTCCATGGATTCAAGAACTTCATTTTTCTCATTTAGACATTCCAATAACCCTAGAAAATATTTCCCCGATCACGACCCCTGTATCCAGCCACGAGAGCCTTTACCTCTCGAATCTTGATGACATGATTGGAGCACGTGTTTTCACTCCAACCGTATACTTTTACAGATCGAACGAGTGGCATTTCCATCATGAACCGATCATGAAAGTACTTGGAGATGCTCTAAGAAGTGTGTTAGTGCCATATTATCCTTTCTCAGGGAGGTTAAGGGAAACGAAGAATGGGAAGCTAGAAGTATTTTTCGGTCCTGATCAAGGTGTACTTCTAGTTGAGGCGCGCTCGGATGTGGCCTTAGCTGATTTGGGAGATTTAACCGTTTCAAATCCTGCATGGATTAAATTGATATACAAATTTCCTAATGAAGAACAGTATAAAGTTGTTGACATGCCATTATTGATAGCACAAGTGACTAAATTCAGTTGTGGTGGATTTAGCCTCGGTTTGAGAATTTGCCATTGCCTCTGTGATGGGCTAGGAGCAATGCAGTTCCTCAGTGCATGGGCTGCAACCGCAAAAACCAGGTCGTTGGTTATAAACCCGACCCCTTGCTGGGATCGAGAAACTTTTCGACCCCGTGATCCACCAAAGGTCGAATTTTCACACACCGAGTTCAAGAGAATCGATGATTGTTCGAGCCTAACAAAGAGTCTATGGGAAGTCAAACCTGTCCAAAAATGCTACAGAATAAGTCAAGATTTTCAGATCCATGTGAAAAACTTAGCACGATCAGATGGAAACTTTTCTTGCACATCCTTTGATGCAATGGCAGCTCATGTGTGGAGATCTTGGGTTAAGGCTTTAGACGTAAAGCCTCTCGATCACGAGCTTCGTCTGACATTTTCCGTCAATGCTCGTCCGAAGCTCAAAAACCCACCTTTGAAAGACGGGTTTTATGGCAATGCCTTGTGTGTTGCGTGTGCAACAAGTACGGTCCAAAGCCTTGTCAACAGACAACTTTCAGAGACAGCCCGGTTGGTGCATGAGGCTCGACTAGGCGTATCAGAGGAATATTTGAGATCTACAATAGACTATGTTGAAGTAAGCAGGCCAAAGAGGTTGGAATTTGGTGGAAAATTAACAATAACACAATGGACAAGATTTTCAATTTATGAATCTGCTGATTTTGGATGGGGTAGGCCAGTATATGCTGGTCCAATTGATTTGACTCCAACTCCACAAGTTTGTCTATTTTTGCCCCAAGGAGACGAGGCCGACTCTAATGGTACAATGGTTTTATGCATATGCTTGCCAGAATCTGCCTGCAATAAATTTAGGGAATTTTTGAATCTCATGGATTCAACTGATAATTCCATTAAATTGTTATAATGGTGAAGTTCTCATGTTAACGGTTCATTCTTAATTTCGAACACAAAAAAAAAAAGGCACTTATATAGCAAACTAAGTTGAATATTTTGAGACCACGCTCTTGTTCTTATTCTAAAATGATCAGAATTCAGAAATTTACATTACTACTGTCATTCAAACAGGTACTGTCTCAAGCTTGTAAACCTCACACCTTGCGGGTTGTGTGTTAGACCACACCAGAAAAGAAGAGGATATTACAAAACTAAACTGAATGGTGAAAACAATTTCATGTAGCTGAATTAAAATTTTATCAAGAACAAGACTTTGTTTACAATCGACTGAAACAAGAACCATGTAAAAAATTTTAAGTTCGTTATTCCAAGATTTCATTTCTTGTAACGTAGTAAATTAAATCCAACTGCCAGAACTAAGCATCAAATGGATCGATCCATACATGAACAAAAATAAATTAATTTATACTAACTATAAATTCATGCAGATAAGGATTCATTGAGTCTATATTAATGTGAATGTTAATTAATTGAGAACTAATAACACGAAATTCATACATGACAATGATTTTTTAGTATTTATTATATATTGAAAAAACGAAAAGTAAGGTATTATTGAAATAACTGAATTGTAGTGAGGTTAAAATTGTCCAAGGGACTATTCTCACTTGATATGATATTTAATATTCATATGTCCAATTTTAATGTTGACTTTCCTTGTTTTATTGTCTCATTTATATAGTTATATTTCTTTATTCAAAAGATATTTGTTTTTGTTCCTTTACTAATATACTGTTATTTAATTTGTCTAATTATAATTAATTTTTCGCACTCAATCTTAAAATTGTATAGATTTTAATTTACATGCTGGAATCATTCAAATACATACACACTTCTCAAAGGGAGTAAAGTTTAAGTGGTTCATAGTATTTTGCTTAGTTATCACCATTATTTTTAAATATTACTACTAGTGTTGATAATTAAATAAGCGTAAATTAGAAAATTATTTGTAAAAATTATTTTTTCTATAACATTAAATAAAATTTCTTAATTCATGTGAAAAATAAAATCAATATATATAAATTGAATGAATGGAATATATTATAGAATTAATAAAAAAATCTGGTAAAATTTAAAATAACATATATGCATATAAATAATTAATAACCGATAATTTGAAATAATGCAATGAAGATGGTTAATAAAGAAAGGTTTAATAATTAAATAATTAATAATCGATACGTATTTTATAACTAACAATCACATATTTTAAATATAGTGTAATTAATATGGTCAATAAAGAAGGATTTAATATTTTATAATTTTGATTAATGTACTAAAGTCTCTATTTGGTGTAGATTAAAACGGATTATAATTTTAAATCAAAGTCAACAATTAATTTTAACATACATTTTATGAGTTTCATAATTTTTCAACCATTCATTTTATCAGTTTTTATTAAAATTTACTAAAAAAATTAATTTTAATATGCACGAGACAAGGGCTTAGTTTGCAATCTAATTCTAATAAATCAGAAATAAAATATCTTTTTGGTTTTTCTTTTTATTTTGAATCTAGACATTATTTTTTGTATATAATTTCCAAGAAGACAAAAGAGTTGTCATTGTGCTATTTTTAAAATTGCTGGTGTTGGTACTTTTTAAATTTACTTGTAGATAGTAATATTTACACTGCATTAGATTTAGAAAACAAATGTTTTCTTATTAGAATATTAAAAAAAATGTAATCAACCAACTAGGAAGGCGGACGATTTCCTTCTATGTGATGGGGATGGTAAGAGTCTAGTTAGACTACGTGATGAAGTTGATCGACAGTCACTTATGAGCAATGTAAATGTTGTCCCAATCGTAGGCTCTTCAACTGATCTATTGAGTATGGTTATTGAGAAAGTTCCCGTAACTATATAAGTTAAAAAGTGAGTACGAGCGTAATTTGAATTGTAAGGATTGGTAGCATTTGCAGAGTTGTGAGTGTAATACTCAGGACGGTTACGACATATCATTTGAGATTTGCTGATCATTAGAGGTATGGATCTTATCGCATACATTTTGTTAAAGAATCATCTGATTCGTGACTTTTACATGGTTAGAGTTCCAAGTCCTCTCAATTTGGAGTGCAATAGTTGAGATTAGGCCTTTTGACATCGGTGACTTAGACTAAGAGTTGATTATACTATCCTTAAATAGATGGAAGATGACCTTATCGTGCCTTTAAGGGCCCGTTTGATTGTAATAGTGGAATTTTGGTGGAAAGAAAATAAATTTTAGGGAATTGAATTACCTAAAATTGTTTTCCTGGAAATTGTCAATTAATTGTGTTTGATTAATATTGTTGACACCCGACCTCCGAGG
>CAIGRL010300231.1:0-12887 GCA_903798325.1 Fraxinus xanthoxyloides
AGTGGGGCCAAGATCTCGAGTACAGTATACCAGGACATCAACATCTCTAGGTGGGGCGCCTAAGGTGGATAGCTCATCAAATAGGGTATATCTTTGGGTAGAAAATCAGCAATAGATAGAGTTCCTCGTGTTCGTCAAGACAATTTGTCTTTAAGATGAATGATGTGTGATTGGAAATGTTTGGTGAATATATGGGATTAGTCCAAGCCTCATGGGAAGTGGAGACCAAGGGGACTAGTCCAAGCTTCACAATGAGAGAGGCAAGAATGGCATGATATATTAGTTGATCTTGACGTTTTCTGGAGGGATATGCAAGTTTTAGATTCTTGACATCACCAATTGTGATAGTTTGAACAGAACAGGGTGATGTACCACCCAGGTATTCAACGAGATTGAGACTTAGAACAGGGAGATATTTGCACGTTTCAGGGGAAAATTAGGGAAGACTATTTTAAATGTAAAAGCGAGATTATATTCACACCACGATTTTTATTTCTTTCATCGTATTTTAATTGCACTTCAAGTTATTGATCTTTAGTCATTATAGAACTTATGTACCTGACGATTTTTCATATTATTCTTATCCTCAAACTTTTCATTAATTAACATATTTTACATTTGATAACAATTTTATATCCAATAGTCCGTTGAAATAATGTCAAAAAATTTATTTTCATATCATATTTTAAAAAATAAATAAATAAATAAAAATTGCAAAATAATATTCACTCGTTTCAAAGCAAGAAAACAAAATATTTAGATATAAATTATCATAAAAGACGAGACATACTAATTAATAGAAGGTCAAAGATAAAAATTCGCTCAAACAAAAGTTAAGAAAATAATTTCTACAATTAACAAAAAATTGAGGAGTTTAATTGCAATTAAAATGTGGTATATCAAATAAAAATTATGGTGACAACCCTTCAAATTAATGATTTAATTGGAATTTAGGCATTGACCCCAAGATATCTTTCAATTCCTAAAACACCCCAAATGTGTAGATTAGCATAACTTCGAGTGTTGGTATATTGTAGCGGACATGATTAAGGAAACTAAATGTATTAATTGTTCAATCATGCTACATGTACATTACCTTTTGCATTGTACAATGTGGCAACACGATATTGAACAAACTAAAAAAATAAATAATTTTTTCATCAATCAAATCGTGCCAACTTCAATGCTATAAAAAATGATGTACAAATGGCTTAACTCTTAAATTTTTGTCCCTTGTCGGGTACAGCACACAAAAGGCAAATAAATGACTGAATACAAAGTCTTGTTCACTTGATCTCGAATGAGAGGCAAAGAATACTACCAACACCTATTAACCAATCAAAATGCAAATTCTAATATTGTTACCACAGAATAATAAAAGTGCAGTGCGTTTCTCAAATAGGTTATAGAGTCCACGACATAAATCTTATAACAAGGTACATTTGCTGGAACGAATTACAAAAAAAAAAAATAAATAAATAAAGGCAGATGCCAAGTCGATAGTTGAAGAATCCCAAGGGTTGAAAATAAATTCTGACGTGACAGCCCAGGTCTCCAACCTCCTTTGCCCGTCTATACTTTTCTGACCTGATTGTTATAAGGCGTCTGGGACGTCCAGATAGGCTCTCCGTCGTATACTTTTCTGACCTGAATGTTATGAGTCGACTGGGACCGCCAGATAGGCTGTCTACCACTTTGAACAAGAGCAACATGCTCGCCTTCTTTAACCATCCCGTTTTTCTATAGATTCACAGCAATACATTTGAGGGGGAAAAAAACAGAGAGAGAATCCTAATGCATGAGCGCTAAACACAAATCCAGAAACATAAAAGATAATGCACAAGGATCAGGCAGTCATTTAAAGTTGATGTGTGTATATTATATTAGGATCGAATTCGCCAGAACATGGCACATGTCGTTGCTCCAGTTGCTTAACCATTGTTTGACAACCATTTTCAATCACGCATTTGCATGTAAATCTAAAACTTTTTCCTACTTTTTAATCACACATTCTCCAAAAAATCACTATTCAAAACACCATTCTCTCAAAATAATAGCAATCAAATAGGGGCTTATTACATTCAAGAGAGCGAGTTTCATAACACAAGGCTAAATGACGCAACAATTTACAAGGCACCAAGCACAATCATTTGCATACTCAGTACTAGGAAGATCAGTTGCATATCGATCATGTAGCTAACGGAGTATCTACTATCAATCTTTTGTTCTTATTTCATTGATATATCTAAATTACCATCTATACAAATACTAAAATGATAATCCGAAATTGAGTAAAAGTAAAACCTCACCTGCAACAAAGATAAAGCCTTTGAAAAGGTCTCCTCAGCTTCATCTGAGAACTCCAAGTATATGGAGCAAACACCCTGGTACAAAGCCAGTCTCTGCTGTATTCTCTTCCTGTAACACAATTAAGCATACAATCAATTTAATTAAAATTATAAATAATCAATTCCTGGGATATTTTTTCAAAGTAATCATGTTATATAAAGTTTTCAGGAGTAGCTAATGGATGAGTATCAGATTATACATGTAATGGAGATTATTCATGTAATAACACAAGCAAGCCACCAAAAGCACTTTAAAATTGGAAAATCAAGGTCTAAAAGCAATAATAAAAGCTGAGTATACAGTGTAGATCAAGAGGCTCACTCATTTGTAAAAGCAAATATTGTGCCAGAAGGCCGATAATGGCTCAGTAGAATGGCCATGAAACCAGTTCGGGTGAAGACAACAGTTGAAGTTCCAAGTGTGTTAGACATCATGGTTGCATGGTATGCAAACATGTCACTCATATGATTCTGCACAAAATGAAAATTGCCATTAAAATTTCAGTCTATTAGGAGCACATTCTTGTTCATCTGCGTGTACTTGCATAACTGGCTCAGAAGCTACATATATAAGACTGCCCTGACCTTGAAGGCTTGGCCAAG
This sequence comes from Fraxinus xanthoxyloides, assembly GCA_903798325.1. Classification (NCBI taxonomy): domain Eukaryota; kingdom Viridiplantae; phylum Streptophyta; class Magnoliopsida; order Lamiales; family Oleaceae; genus Fraxinus; species Fraxinus xanthoxyloides. The sequence goes on from CAIGRL010300231.1 coordinate 2,952, forward strand.
GTTTGGTGGAGTCTGTGTACCAACCATAGTTGCTTCGGTTCGCAAAGACACAGTGTGCATGACCTTGACAGCTTTCAGTGGATACCTTCCAAGGAAAGGAAAATAATTTAATCATATGTACATAGCATAATATCCTAGATAAAGAAAAATAATATGTGAAAAGAGGCTGTGCTTTAAAGTTAAAGTCTCTAGAAAGTAATTTTATACTATGGTTTGTTAGTAAAAAAAGGTAGAGCCTGTTTAATGTACATTTTTTGAGAATTTTGAGAATAGGTTTTGTACAAAAGTGATTTTTAAAAAATGTGTGGTTAAAAAGTACGGAAAAGTTATGAATCCTTGTGCAAAATTATTTTATTAAAAGACTGGGTGGTTGAAAATGAGTTTGGGACAATATGAGTTAAAGAACATGGGCGTAAATTGCTTAACAAACCCCAACAATTTTCAAAGATCAAATTCAACATCACAATAGATGGGATCAACTCTGATCTGAAAGGACTTTTCCAATGAATATGTTGTATGTTACAATATCCGATATTTTACGGTTGTCAAATAGTTGAATGAATTGACCTATCTGATAAAAAAGAATCTATAAAAAGTTATATACTACGGGATGAATCACCATCCCAAACAACCCATTAGAAATTATGTGTTTTCTGCACCCAAACTTCAATAAAGTACTACAAATAAGATCAAAGGTAAAAGTTCCTTACTTTCCATTAGCAGTTTCTCCAGAAAGCATAACTGCATCAGCACCCTCTCTAACTGCAATTGCAATATCTGATACCTCTGCTCTGGTAGGTGTTGGATGAACTATCATGCTCTCAAGCATATTTGTTGCCACTATGACAGCTTTCCCCATACTACGACAGAGCCTGATTATTTCTTCCTACAATTCATGCTAAATTGTTATCTTAAGAAGTAAAATGGATTACTATGTGGCTTCCATGTGGAAACGTTCAAGGCCCAAATTCCCTCCAGTATGCTTATTGAACTATAAGGGACCAAAAGATGAATGTTTCGAAAATCATCACAAAGCAATTACCTGCAATATAGGAACCTCTTCGATGGGCAACTCTGCACCAAGATCCCCTCTTGCAACCATAGCCTGAGGTGAGAAAAACAATACAGCTTTATCTTGCAATGGTAAGTCAACGGCCTCCAAATTAAAGGACGAAAAGGTAATGATGACTCGAGAAACACATTCAGATAGGAAACTCTTTTGGCTCCAATAAATTAACCTAATCCAACAAAATATAAACCCAGCATGCTGCCGTTTGCACAGTTTCCATTCCATGTGGCCAGAAAGAAAACGAGGGATGCCCTCACACGTGTTTTTTTTTTTTTTTAATTCAAGATTATTCCACCATTTGGAAGATATAAAACCAATTCATACTACGATTCTTTATTAAATCCCAAACTAGTGTATAATTAATTATAGGAAATGACCCAAATGTAAGATTAATTTCTTCGAACTTCTTTTGATTTCAGACTCAAATCAATATCAAGGCAGGAGCCTTATCTAGTAACAGTTTTCGTTCAACTCAATTCGCCAAATAAATACTCCTATAATTACCCCATCTGATGCAGTTATGATTGAATGTAAATTAGGTACGGAATCTGCACTTTCAATTTTTACAATGACATGAATATCTGCACCAGCATCTGCATGAAAAAGAATACACAACACTGTAAGTTAAATTTCACATACTTAATATCACAGCATACAAATGGACAGGTTGTAATACTTTTCAGATAATCCTTCAATTCGTGGACCACAGCTGCATCTTTGACAAAGGAAACAGCATAGAAGTCAACTTTGTTGTCAACTCCAAATTTGATGTCATCCCAGTCTTTCTCTGTTGCATGGAAGGACAAAAGGTTGTGTTCAATTGCATAACAAACATTCAAATACCCAGCAGTCAAAGGAAAAGTGATACATATGCATATGCAATATGGCGATTTGACATAAAAAGGATGGTAGTTATATTATAAAATATTGCTGAGTCTAACCAGTAATGGATGCAAGTGTAGCACTTTTTCCTCGAACATTTAGATGCCGTCGAGATTTAAGCTCTCCTCCATCAATGACCTCACATTTTACAGAATCTTCAGTCTTCGATTTTACCATTAACGACATCATACCACCTTTATTCCCAAGAAATAGTCAGTAATGGATTAAAAAGAGCAAATCTCAAATCCCTGAAATAAATTTTTCAACTAGTCTTTCAAGCTTTGACATTCACGAGTTCAGGTAATATGTATAACATTTGTCACCCACCTCCAAAACTGTGCCAAAAAAGAGAGTGAAGGAAAGGCGGAAAAAAAAAGGCACACATCATGAGATGGAAAGGTTAAAATATATGTATTAGCATTTAAATATCAAAGCACACATGGAAGATTTCTTCATTAGTGGTTTGACAGGAAAGTGGTATAACTATTCCAGAAGGCTAAGTCCAATTTCCCAAATCTCCCAAACCAGGCCTAGCTGAAGTTATATAACCTTACCTATAAACACTTCGGTCATGTAACTAAAATGGAAGCTAGCAAAAACAAGCATGCACAGATCTTGAATAATTATTTATTGATCTCTGATTGTATTGATAACAAACATAAGAAGAAAAGTAAATCCATAGCATACCATCCACAAGAAGCATGTCCCCAACTTCTACATCATTTACAAAATCATCATAGTTGACACTCACACAATCTGCTGTACCAACCCCTCTTCGAATTGTGAAAGTAAATTCCTGTCCGCTCGCCAACATAATGGGTTGAGGTAAATCACCACTCCTTACCTCGGGACCCTGCCAATAGAATAGAAAAATTTTAAAAAAGGAAACATATTAACAAATATTATTTAATTATTGTGCTTCGTGCCCTCGAAATGCATGAATTCAATATTTCTTATATTCTGAGCCTTACACTCAGAGAGGAAGAAAAAAGGGCAGCAAAAACCAAAACTTGTACAAATATTACCTGTAGACAAATTGTCGAGGCAGAAATAGCTTTTTACAGATTCCAAATACTCGTTAAATATGACATATCATTCTAGAAATAAAAATCCTCTATTTAAAGAAATTTTTTTGCAACGATATACAATAAACAGTGACGAACTTGATTAACACGGTTAGAAAGATGTTACTTTATAGCCTGAAACGTCAAGCAGTGATCTATGAGCCAAAAGTCAACAGACTTGCCTTGGTGTCAAGCATGATGGCAATAACATTGTCTTTTGCTTGGGCATTATATTCCTTAACCAAATCAATGACTTTCTGGTGAGATGCATGGTCTCCATGGGACATGTTCAGACGAGCAACATTCATCCCAGCCTCTGCCAGCTTCCATATCATTTCCCTGGTATTGGTTGACGGACCAATCGTGCAAACAATCTTTGTCTTGCGTCTTACTGTAGGCTTAGACCATGTACCCACTGATGTGTCACTAAGTTCCTGAATTGTCTGTAAATACTTAATTTGCTCCTCTGCCTGGTCAAGAGAACAGCCATTGGAATGTTGTACATAAAAGCACATAACAGTACTAAATTTCTTACATTCAGTGCATGCTTCTTTCAATGATTAAAAGATGAATGGTGTGAATATGAACGAGTTCTAACCCAAGTCTATGGACAAAGTGAAGGTCCAGACACAACATTAAAAATATCCCAGCCTAAATCGGATTTAAAATATTTTAACAGAAATACAAGTTAAATTCAGTCACGAGTAATTGATACACTCTAAAAAGGTTGGACAATGTTTTCCTTCAAAATTGAATCCTTTACATTTGTTCCAATTCCAAAGCCTCAGTTCCATATCAAAAAAAAAATCCTGAGTCAGTTTTAAATACTTTGTCCTATTATACATAGAGACAACTTTCATTTCAAAAGTTTACAAGCAATTAAATTTACGAAAAAAGAATGGACGATTGGATCGACTGGCAAAACTTAGTTCTCTGTAAACTATAGAAGAATGAGTATATCAAGCCCCACAACTGAAAATTTCAGAATTAATATTCCCAAGAAAGGGGAAAAAAATGCAATCCATATTACATTATGATTTAAAGGTACGCAGTGCACATAATATTTAATGTGATAGCGATAAACCGGCATTATACTTGAAAGTTTGAAAATGAACGTTCATGATGCATAAAAACTCAATCTTCACCAGCAATAAAAAAGCATTGCATCTCATAAAAAAATAAAAAGACGCCCCTTAAAAATAATGAACGAAAAAAAAAGAACCTTGGGTTCATCTTCAGGAGTCACGGGCATAGTTTCCGGCTCGACTCGTGTGGATCTCATGGCAATAATCGGTAAGCTAACATTGCCCACTCCAAGACGACTCTTCTTCTCAGACTGAAACAAAAGCTTCGAAACAAAGCCAGCCGTCGGCTTCAGCTTCTCAGCTTGGCTCTGAAGAGATCCAGAGCAAGGATTCGTCACAAATGCGCCGTGAATCATCCTCGTTGCCATTACTACAGCTACAAAAAGTTATACGAGGAGAAAATTAGAGGCTCTAGAGAGATGAATTGCAGATAATTTAGAGTGAGAAGAGAGTATAAATTGAAAGAGAGATTGGAGAAATCGCCGATGGATTTGGAATTTAATGCAGAGAAGCCGCTCTTGTTTGTATCGAAATGTGAAGGAAAAGAGGCTATCTTTGTTCAAAGCAGTTGGCCAGTAGGGGTTTTAGCCTTGAGGAGAGAATATTTGGTTTATGGGCAGGGGTGGCGTGGGTGGATTGAACGGTGTCGTTTAACTAGTCACGTGGAGAAGTAGTTATTGAGTACGGACGGTTCCTCTGAGTTTACCGTGGGTAAGGTAATCCTGCGGCTGGCAATAGCCATGAGAGTCTCGTGCGCCACGCCGCAAAATGGAATTAGAGGCTGACCCTCTCAATTTGAGTTCAATTCTGTACAAATCTGTACAAATTATTTATCTACGTTAGCCGGTTAGGGTTAATTCTATTCACAGTAATTATATTTAACTAGGTATCAATCAAATAATTTTATTTAATCGAGTATCTATACCTCAATTTGCTTTAAATAAAAATTAAATTTTTAATAGATTTTGATAAAAGTTTATACAATGTGCGATTTAAAATTGTAAGTCATATAAAATATATAGTTAAAAAATTGTGGCTCATATAAAATACGTGGTTATAATCAATTGTTGATTTTGACTTTAACTTTAATCCACTTTTTCAGGGAAAAAGATGGGCTTAGTTAACTTCAAAAAATGCGCCAACAAAATTTCAATCACATCCCTTCCACGTAGATATTACTGCATATTGAATGCCAAGAGTCCAGCGACCATTTTCACTTTGACGATCAAGTGAACGGTCGAACGAAAGAAAAATAAGTGCAAGGATGAGAGAGGGGTATGTCTAGAGTCTGAAAACATACCATCGAATGTAAATAAACTTGCATATATACAGAGAAATGAGACACGTCAAATGGGTGCTAATGAAATGGGTTCAAATCCAAGCCCAATATGCAATTGCTTAATAAAATAAGTCTAATCAATTGAATAACAGATGCTATGTTGGCACATATGGGACCCCCTCCATCTAAGCATGCCCGTAATATATAGGTGTAATAATGGTCCTCAAGTCTGAGTTGTACATTAATGTGCTGGTCGAACTTTGAAGTAAAAATTGTCAAGTAGATGAAGTCTTACACAGTGCCTCCAAAATATAAGTAGCTCCACTAAGTGAGATATTACGATCTGCCTTGAAAATATGCTTCGACCCCAAATATGTGAAGACTTATCTATAAACCGCTCCAATAAGTGAGGATTTACAAACTGTCTCAAAAAATGTGTGTCAACCTGAATAGCGAGGACTTACGGATTACCTTAAAAGATATCACATATAATTTATCAGAATTTCGGCATGAACTAAATCAACCTGCAATATAACATAATATCTTCACTGCACATATACTAAATAAATTAAGGTCCATTTAACCTTCCACATACTTATGACGATAATGTTAATAATAGCAAATCAAACTTCTCCAAGATAAAATATTGAGAGAGTCTATCATATATCATGTTGTGAGGCATCTCACAAAGTGAAGAATGAATATCGAGCTAATGAATCGTCTCGAACTATTGTTGTCTTATAATCTGGCCCCAGGTGGACGAGATCTTATAGATATGCTCGATGATAGTGAGGGATGAAGAATAAGCATCTCTCGAAATCAAAAATAAGCATCTAGCGAGGCAAGAAATAAACATTCTACAAATAGCTCTCGAACTATCAAATAACCTTGCCTCAAAATGACAAGGTCTTATAAATAGACTCTACGATAGTGAAAGAAGAAGAATAAACATCTCACGAAATCTGGAATAAGCATTGGCGACATGGGGATAAACATTCTGTGAATAGCTCTTGAACTATTAGAGTCTAATAAGTTGGTCTCAGATAGACGAGGTCTTATAGCTAAGCTCAACAATAATGAGAGGTAAGGAATAAACATGTCATGAAACTAGAAATAAGTATATAGTGAGACAGGGAATAAATATTCCACGAATAGCTCTCGAACTATCAAAATCTTATAAGTTGGTTTAGGATAGATGATGTCTTATAGTTAGGCTCGACGATAGTGAGAGACGAGGAATGAGAATCTTGCAGAGCCAAGAATAAGTATCTAGCGAAGCGAGGAATAAACATTCCGCAAATAGCTCTCGAACTATTGGAGTCTGCAAAATCTAAAATGCCCCATCCACATTGGTTTGAATGGCATGCTACTTTCAACAAGTTGTCTCCATCAACATTAATGTTGACATAATAGAACAAAGCAAGAGTGTATACCACACACAGCCAGCTACCTCAACGACCTTCATCGGAGATTGTAGAAAAATAATCTATCGTTAATGTTGACCCCGAAAAATAAGCCAACAGATGACGGGCTCACTCTCGCCAAACCAAGCAAGTTCTTGCTCGTTTCTACCGGGGGAGCGATAAGAAAGGAGAAGGGTGTGAACGCGGGAGATACTCTACATCCGATGGATGAAATAAGGATAATTACGCTAACAACAGTAACTCATTGACAACCAAAGTAACTAATTAAAGATCTCACTAGAACATGTGAAAAATGATAAAAGACAATATGAATAGAAATTGTAAGATATTTATATACTAAGAGACGGTGAAAGTGTTCACAAAAGTCTTTTGTAAATATTTCCTGATCATTTCATATTTAAGAGTTCAAAGTATAAGATTAAGAATCCAGCATCCCCCATCCTTTTAAGTTTCAAAGAAAACCTATTTATAGTGCTTTTAGCCGACGTAGTGTCCGTTAGATCAAACCACGTGGTCTCATCTCCTTAGTTGAGGTTCACATCACTATCTATTCATATAATTTATACATTGATAAGAGGTCAGCCGCCCTATACAATAGGCTGATACACTGACATTCTTTATTACAAGTGTTACATCAATCATTTCTAAAAGATCTTCAAAATATGTTGTAAGAGACAACGTCGACTTCATAAGTTTCGGATGAATTGAGAGCCTTAGAAGGCTCTTTGTGTTGGTCATTTGAGTGGAGAGTTTCAAATCCTTTCTTTGTTTTTTTTGCAATGTTTCAGCCCAAGTTGTAGTGTTTCATCCATTGAGGCGATACTCCGGTACGAGCTTCGGTAGTTTGCATAATTTCTTTATATTTGACCACTTGGGTCCTTGTTGAGTTTCTTGTTGATTTTCTACCCATGTAGATTACTACTTGACATTTTGACTTTGAGTTTCGGTGGCGAGGCGTAACAGTTAACGCAGCCATATAATGAGAACATTCCTGAGTTGAGCCTTTAATTGAGCATCTTGCATACAAATCTACTTTCTGATTTGGAATACATCAACATGTCTGCCAATGTTTCAACGTGGTCATCAGCCCGCAATAGTTCGCTATTTCCAGGATGTCTCAACCTCCATAGTTGGAGGCGGAGGAGAAATATGGGTAGACAAGCTGTTTATAGTTGGAAGCAGAAAGTTAACTACAGTTGATAGGTTGTCTGACATTGGTAGCTTGGTTGCTGTTTGTCGAAGCGACGACGGCCTGACAACCCTCGATGGTAGAGATTGAAGGCTGGGGCTTGGCTAAGGCTTCCGCTAAACTCTGACCACGGCCAAGTGGGTTCTCGTGTTGGCCTAGAAGTTTTGGGTTAAATCTCAACATTTTCCATGCCATTTCTTCTCTGCTATGAAAACTTAAGATAATACCCCTCCCAAAAGAATTTTGTGGCACCAACTAGGTAGAATACTGTAACAATTTTTTTGTATTTTTCATGGGTTTTTTTTTGGCTAACGAGTTCCATTTCTGTGTAGAAATGACATTTTCTAGGTATCTTTCGCAACCACTTTCATGTTCGGAAACATCTATTTCGGGTTAAATCCACTAATAGCCACACGACTTTATACTTAATATCACCAAAATTACTCAATTTGAGTTTGTTTCACCATAGTTACTCAATTTTATAGTTAATGTCCACCATATTTTTTTTTTTTGTACATTTGACATGATTTTTGACCTCTTGATTGTCACCTATGACTAGTAATATAAAATGTGACATGTAAATTTGAACCGTGACTTTACAAAACACGTGACCTGTTAATATTGATCTGTGACTCATTTATATTAATTTGTGACCTTTAAAAAATGATAATGACTTGTGAATTCAAACATGTGATCAGTGACCTTAACATTTCATTCATTGCAAATCGGCCACGAAGCAAGATTTTATAAGTCACAGATTATTCATCGGTCACGAATCAAAAATGTTATTGGTCACAATTTATTCATCGATCACAAATAAAATATTTATGTCATAATTTTTTTTATCAGCCACAAATTACAAATATTATAAGCCACGACTTATAGATAGTCATAAATTAACAATTTTTTATGTCACACATTCTTTTTTGGTCAATAATTTTATATGTCGCAGGTTATTTCTCGGCCACGAATCAAAAACTCTATAGGTTACAGATTATTTATCAATCACAAATCAAAACTTTTATTGGTTACAACTCGATTATAACTTGTTCACAGTTTATTAGAAAGTTACAGATTTTCAAATTAGTTGGTCGCGGATTTATTAATGGTCACGTATAAAAAAATTTGTAGGTTACAATTAAATTGTCGGTCACATATTTCAAAATTTATAAGTCACATATTCACAGATTTTCAAACTAATTGATCACTGATTCTTTCACAGTTGTAGATTATATAATTTTTAGGTCACATATAACAACATGGTTGGTCACAAATTAACTAACACCCCCACTTCCACCTCCGATCATGATCCACCACCAGACTGTCACAAAAACACCACCGTTCGCACAGATCAACCACCACCGCACAATCACATATTTCAACCCACCGCGACACCACCACCACCACTAGCATTATCACTTCTTATCGGCCACAAAAAAATCGACGAGCATCGCCAAACATCCGACGAAGCAAATCGGATGAAGAAACTAACCCAAAAGCCCAAATGCAACGTCACTGCACCCCACCACGCCGCCAGAGATAAGCCCAACCACATCACAACCACTGACTCATCACCACCACTATAGACCACCAGAGCCACCACCACACAAACATCACCACCGCCCACAACACACCATACCCACAGCACCACCACGCCCACAACCGCCATCGTCATGGCCACAGGCGCCTACACCTACATCAACTCACCGTGACCTCCAGCAACCATCGCCACTGCACCTTCCCCTGCCACCGCCAAATTCAATAAAACCCATCCCAAACCGCCGATCCACCACAACAAAACCGTCACCACACAAACACCACCACCACCACCACACAAAACACCATCCAAACCCATCCCAACCGACAGATCCACCACGCAACCTGGTAAACCATCAACGATCAAAACCAAAAAAAAAAAAAATCAAACACAGGCAGCAGCGTTCA
>CAIGRL010300274.1:0-10171 GCA_903798325.1 Fraxinus xanthoxyloides
CTTGGCTTGGAACAATTCCATGATGGGTGACCCCCTAGGAAGTTTTCTCGGAGAGTGTGCGAGTGAGGACAAAGTATGCTGAAAAGACCCATGTTGGTACAGTAGGGACAGTATGTCGTCGATTTAACGGCCGGAACAACCCGTTAAGTGGGACCCGGGTCGTTACATGATCTTAGTGGGATTGGACATCCTTAGTTTCTTCTTTTGATTCCCATTTCCAGTATTGTTATGCCTTTATGGACAATCTATACTTGCCTCTTCAATCATGAACATGGCACATGTGGCAGCAAACCTCATATTTTTAGAGAGAACATTTCCTTTTTATTTGAAGACTATTAAACATTGTCTAATATATTTACTTCCTTATTCTGATTCTAAACTTGAAACATTTTTCCTTGTATGTCATTGTTACAATTGGCACTGATTTCTAGCTATTTAAGATTGTGCTACATATCTTGGCTGGTTGAAGATATATGTCGAGAATTTAAGCGTGGCCTCGTGAAAATGTTTTTCTTCAAAAAATTTATGATTCAGGTGCTGGAGACTCTTAGCAAAAATTGTGGGGAGAATGTGTTTCAGCAGATTGTTGAACGAGAGATTTTACATGAGATGGTCAAAATTGTAAAGAAGAAGGTGGTTTAGTCTTTTTGCCTATTGATATCTTCATCTTTTCTCCTGATTGTGATCCTAATATGACTTTAGTGTCTTCCTTGAATTATACTTCTGCAGCCGGATTTAAATGTAAGGGAGAAGATTTTAATATTGATAGATACTTGGCAAGAAGCTTTAGGCGGGCCTAGGGGAAGGTTTCCCCAGTACCATGCTGCCTACAATGAACTGAAGGTTGACTAAATTTCTTTTTTCTCTCTTTCAGTATAGTTATTTGTAACTTAATATCTATCATATTCTTCTGTAGAGGGATGAGTTTGATGTTTAATAAACCCATCTTACTTAGAATCATCTCTATTTACTCAAAATAGATTGATGCTTCATGTTTAAGCTAGAGTTACACTCATTGAGTTACTTGTATCAAAATATTGACAGTCTGCTGGTGTGGAATTTCCACCACGAGAGGAAAATAGCGTACCATTGTTCACCCCACCACAAACGCATCCAGTACAACCGCATCCAGTAGCTAACCCCGCTTCTGCATATGAAGAAGCTGCTGTTCAGGCATCTCTTCAGTCTCTTGAGTCCAATGCTTCTGGACTGAGGTATATAATATCCTACTTCTCTCTCTCTCTCTTCCTTTTTTTTTGCGCACTGAAGCTTTTCAAATTGTAAACGTTAATTTTCACAAGTTCAATCATAAGGACATCCTAAACTTACTTGCCAGATTATATTCAACAAATAGCAGTTCTCTTTGGTCACTTTATTATTTTTAGTAGTAGTTGCTGATGAAAATTGCACCTTCTTGAAATTTATAGTACTCTTTTGCCTAATACAGCTTGCCAGAAATTCAAAATGCGGAGGGACTTGCAGATGTTTTATTTGAAATGCTTGGTGCCTTAAACCCCCATGATCGGCAGGTTATAAATTCTTTAATCTATTATTTCGTTTCCCTTTATTTTGAATAACTTACTTTCTTCACACATTAAGTAAAAAAAGTTAATCCTGAAAGTAATTCCCGCCTTACAGTCATAATAAGTAACTCAGAGCATTTTTGGCTAAACTCAAATGTAGCACCTGAAGTAACTCAGAGATACATAATATCTTGTGAGAAGAACTCTATTCAGCGAAATTTGTACTTGTGGATTTTGAATATGTTGATATTTGAGCATAGGGCGTGAAGGATGAGGTGATCGTTGACCTGGTCGAACAATGTCGTTCATACCAAAAGCGTGTCATGACTCTTGTGAATAATACTGTGTAAGAATGTCTTTTTGGTTATTTTATAGAGTAATTTAATTGGATTTATCCACTTATATTGGGATTAAGGCTTAGCTGCTGCTTCCTTTTTGTGCAGGGACGAGGATCTTCTTTGTAAGGGATTAGCTTTGAATGATAGTTTGCAGCGAGTTCTTTGTCGACATGATGAAATTGCCGGGGGAAAACCTGCAGTTTCATTGCCGACTACAGAAACTCCAGTTGCTGCACCTCTTATGAATATGAATCATGAGGATGATGAGTCTGAAGAAGATTTTTCTCAGTTAGCACACAGGTAATCTTAATAAAAAACCCTCTTCTTTTCCTCTAGAGAAATAAGTTAATTCATTTTGACAGGAAGGTGTTACCTTCAACATAACTTTCTCCCTAGACTATTTCGTAAATGTGTATAATCTGATGCGATACAAAATTAAGCCAAAAATTTGCTAGGATGATATGCTAAAACTCCTTTTGTTCTGTTGCTTTATTTTGGATTTCTAGTTTATTTAAGCTTTGCAGTCTCAATTTAGTAGTCTCTCTTCTCGTGCTGAATTTCTAGATCCCACCTTGACTCAAATTCATCTATGTTTCCCAGATTTTCTTCACTAATGTATTTCGAGCGGAATCAAAAGCATTGAATAATCAAACATAAGATGCCATTTCTTTCTCATAATGATATACCCACCTTCATGTAAACTATCCCAAGATAAACGTGCCCCTAATATAATTGGAAAGTTACTTCAAAAGTTTGATATTTTAAATTCTCCAATGCATGTTGTACACAGTAATGGAACAGGGAAGAACATTAGTCATGCAAAAGGATTTTTTAAACTTAGTCTAACATGAGTTGACACAAATCCATCAATAGTAGGGTTTTCTTGATCAATTTAAGCTGGTTATATCTCTCACATATATCCTGTAGTTAAGAAGGGTAACATTTGGGTTATAACTTCTTGTTTCCTAATTTGGACAGCTTAAATTTTTGAACCTTAAAATGAAATAGTTGCTTATTTTTAAAGCAATTCTTTCACTTTGGAAAAAGTTGAGTTATTTGGACTGATAAAACCTCTCAAGTAATTACAGATCATCAAGGGATACATTACAAGGACTTGGGCAGAAGCCAGTTGTTGCTAAGAGTGAACCCTTTCAGATCAGCCGCATTCTTCCTCCTCCTCCATCAAGGAAACCAACTAGTGCAGACTCGGGAACGGTTGATTATCTCAGCGGCGATGTTTACGAGACAGAACGATTTTCAGGTGCATCGGAATCTATACGCACTGCTGTCCCAGACAATGCAAACCATAATTTGGTCCGTCCCCCGAGTCCGACGCTATCTTCTACTCCTGATGATGATTTCATTAATCCCACAGCATCAATGTTCGCACCAAAAACTGCATACGAAGAGCCTGCTCCTACAAGCAAATCTGCTGACCAATTGCCTCCAGCTCCTTGGGATGTTCTATCCCCAGATGTCCTTCCACCTCCACCTCCACCTTCTAGGTACAACCAGAGACAGAAGTTTTTCGAGGAATCACCTGTTTATGGTGGTGGTCCCTCTAATTTGCGTAGTGGGCCGGGTTCTTATGATGGCTTAGTTGGTCAAACCCAGAATCTCTCAATCAAATCTCCAGCCTCCTCTACCAAACAAGAAAAGCCAGAAGATGCCATTTTCAAAGATCTGCTTGATTTTGCAAAAGCCAAGTCATCATCACCTAAACCTAATAGGCCATCATAAATGAGTAGTCAGTGCCGACTATCTTGTGTTGGTACAGAGTAATCCTTGATTTCTCAATTATTTCGTTGTTTGTTGATCACCTTGAAGACTTGTGAACGGGTTTTGATTGTCAATTGCCAACATTATGTTTTTTGGCTTGGAATTTCCGTCCTGTATAGTTGGTCCATGTTGTAGCTGCGATGAACAGCTTCCTGGAGACTCGTTTGCGAATATATTTTGTTTTCCTTTTTCTGACTTACAGGATACTCTTGATCTTATGTTAATCGATTGCATTACTTATGTTCCAGCATTAATTCTTGTGATCTAATTTAGTTAATCATGTGCGGTACTTCTGTTGCAGGGATCAATTAATACTGTGTACCTTGAGTGCCCAATAAATTGTCAATAACTTAAGATAGCAGGGGAGCACAATGGCTCATTCAAGTTTATAATTTTGTATATCAAAATCGTTTCTGAAAATGAATAGCTCTCTTGATTTTACAAGAATTGTGAGCCAAGAACTCGTGAGTAAATCTTTACAGGTGCAACAGAATCAGATGTCCTTAAAAACAAGTCTTGTCTGTACCAGACGATTGAGAATTTGGATTCAAATGTATCTCCCCGAAATTGCAATACTGCTTATATTGCCCGCCTGTATTGCATAAAGTTAAAGAAGGAAGGCAACAAATGCTTGGAAGATAGCTTTTGGAATTCCCAAAGTTATTGGAGCCCAAGAACTTTGCTTGCTTGCAGGGGAAAACCCATTAATCTTATCTCCTCTTCCCTGAAAAATAAATGGGTTTCATTACAGCCACAATGTGTAGTCAGTGTATAGTATATTTACGAAGAAACGTAAGAAGGGACGCGATTAATGAGATAAACTACCCGAGCAGCATCCTTGAGTGGTCCCCAGCATTCAACACGATTGTATTTCTTTGAGCTCGAATGGAAAAAGATGCGAACTAGGGCATCCATTAGTTCTTGATGCTCTCTGAAAAGATCTGAATCTCCATACAGCATAGCCTCAAGTACCTTAAAAGTTTCAAATGATGTTAAAAATTAGTTTTGTAAGAACGATTCAGAGCAAGATTACATGAGAATTCAACATTTCTCGATTGAGTGCAGATAAAAGTTGAACTTACCAAAGGCAATTCCTTGGAAAATATGTAGTATCTAAATTCTGCAGCAAGGTCTAGAAAGCGATTTGGTCCGCTCACATAACAATGGACATCGAGGTACAAGTTCCCGTTTACTCTAGTCCACTCGGCAAGCACATCATCTTTATTATACCATCCTTTCAACTGTCGAAGAATAAAGATGGACTTAAAGCAAAATTGAGTCTTTCAGCTGAAAATGCATTCCCAGGATGGAAATGAGACAAACTTCTAAAATGTATAAGAACAATGATTTGTATTACCTGATCTCGGTTGATTATATTTGAGATGGTTAGTGTTAGGTTGCCTGTAAAGTCACAATGGGAGAGGGTGTATGTTCTTGGCATAGTTCTGGTGTTCCTATCAGATTCTTCTCCCATGAATACGACTTTCAACTTCGAAGCTTCAAATCTTGCTGGAGGACCCAAAAGCCTTGCAGCCTACGAGGATATATACTTAACTCAGCATGTTTTTCATTGAACAGAACCAAACGGTATTGAAGAAGAAAAGATATTAAAATCTCATTTATTTTATTGTCCAATGCCACATACTGCACATACTCTTAAATGGCAACTTGTAACGAACAATATCTAATAATAATAATAATAAAGTTCTAAATGGAAATATCAAGATCCTTCATTCAAACTACTCACATTGGTGTCTGCACTAGCAAAAAAATTGATGAGTCATTCTATGAATAATGTAACAAGAACTAATTCAGACAAATTTCATATTGGTTTATTATTAATCTAATAGAATCAAATTACCAATTAATGCAGCCAATAAAAAGACTGAGATCTGCTATAAGTCTAAAATCCAAGCTGGGGTAATTGTGTTATATTCAATTGTGATATCATCCTTAAAATCATACAGCATTCTGCCTAATTACAAAATCTTGAAGCTACTAACTAATTGCCCAATTGTAGTAATTGCAATGGAGAGAACAAAGACTCGATTAGCCAGCATAACAAACTAGTTATAACATTAAGTACATTTTGACAGACACTAATAAGATCCTGCGCTACGTAATGCTCCCTTACACGCCAAAAAACAGTAAAAAGCCGTGAAATGCGCATGTCTAATACTAGTCGAGATTGGACACAGACAAGATTTTAGCCTGTCGAACAAGCAAGAAATATGCTCAATTTAAGTAAAAGTAACACTGTAAAATAAGTAATGCAAAATGGTTTTCAAAATTAGAGAACAAGAAGAACCTGGAAACCAAGCGTATTGTAAGATTGTCTTCTGTCAAGCAAAATAGCAGGTGGTGAAGGCTTGGTTTTGCAATTATGAATGTAAGAAAGATCCCTTTGAAGAGATGGTGAAAATGCATAATAATAATGAGCAGAATACTGAATGGCCATGGACTGCATAACAAACTCATCCTCTTTCTTGCATTAATATTCTCTTATCTTGCCTAAATATTTTACAAACATTTTCACCTCTCTCTCTCTCTCTCAATGAGTGTTTTGTGAGTGAAAATGTTTGTGACCGAGAGAGAAACAGGTATGTGGACAGCAAGGGAAGAGGAGAAATGGAGTGACAAATTCTTCTGGGTCATGTGGGCCCACAAAATCCATCGTGAACCAATGGCACCACTCGTCTTCTAGCCTCTTAGTCTCTCCCTTCTCTCTCTCTCTATGTACAATTATATAAAAACAATGTTCTCTCTCTCTCTCTCTCTCTCTCTCTCTCTATATGCCCATGTTTGAGTCATATTATTTTAATCATTCTCATTCTTCTAATCATTTTCAACCACACATTATTTAATAAAATAATATTTTCCATCACATCAATAACTTTTCATTTTTTTCAATCACATATTCCGTATCACATCAAACAAAAAAATGCATTCTTGGACTCAAAACGTGCACCAAACATGAGCTATATGTACAATTATATAAAAACAATGTTCTCTACATTCTAGCGCCGTACATACATAAGCCTTATATACTATACAGTCTTAAGACTTGTAGTGCCTGAATTTTTGGTAAACAATCACTAGAACCTCATCATTCTTGACCTTTGTATGGGGGTCAACCTTCGTTCAATATTATAATAGTTGATTTTTTATATTTTCTTTATTTTTACCTGAATAGACTAGTGTTCGAGCTTAATAATCTCTTTTCTTCTCCGAGTTGAGAATTGTTGTTCTACAATATTTGACACTTAGGCACATCACTCCTTCTTAACAAATTAGATGACATCAAGATGTAATATGTGGAGACGTTAAAAATGTATTGGTGGAATAACTAAGAAATAT
This sequence comes from Fraxinus xanthoxyloides, assembly GCA_903798325.1. NCBI lineage: Eukaryota > Viridiplantae > Streptophyta > Magnoliopsida > Lamiales > Oleaceae > Fraxinus > Fraxinus xanthoxyloides. Next base: position 6,998 of record CAIGRL010300274.1, read on the forward strand.
AAGTTTGGGACAGCAAATCCGACTCTTTTTCACGTAAACTTTTGGGCTGCCATGAGAACAATTCGAAGACCCGCTATTAAGCCCTCTTTGAGGACTAAACCCAACAAGGCTGAAAAGCCTCAGTTAAAACCATGATGAGATGGGCTTTGATCTAAGAAGATAGAGAAAGGAAGACTGAGGCAAATAGCGCTGAAATGAGGTGAATAATGTTTCTAAACAGCACTTGGGCACTCGTATTTTTAACCGTCTGGGAATAAATGATCTTTGAGTACTCTTTTCAAATGAACTGATTAAACTTTTGAATGTACAGATACGACTTTAAAATGCAAAAACAAATTCGTTTAGTAGAATTTCAAATCTAAAATTGCACAAGAAATGAATTCAATGTAAAACATAACAAAATAATAGGTCAAGGGTTTTAAGCCCTACTTATCTCAACTAGGGTTGGACAAAACTCCCGAACCGAGCAGTTCTTCATAAGTTAAATACTCGAACGGTTATCTGAATTGAGAACCGATGGGTTTGGGTCGATTCCCGATTCTAGACCCAGAATCAAAGACCCGAATAAGAACTGAATCTAAATATATATTTTTTAATTTTTTATATTTAATTAATTAAATTATTTAATTTTTTCTAAACAATTAGCAAATTAATCAAACAAATCAGCCAAGTTCATGCCTAGCTAACCCAGTCCAACCCAATTTTTAAATTCAAATTTTTATTTTAATCTTTTGGTCCAATTATTAATTTTTTGTTAACCCAATATTTGAGCTTTATCGTTCTCCTTTGGCATTTTCATTCCAATTTCAGCTTTTTCCAACATTTCGGCCTTTTCCTTTGGCCCAACATTTAGGCTGCTTGAAGCAAATGAATTATTGATATGGATCATCGATGTTTTAATATTTGTATCTACTTTTTGGTATTTGTATACATTGAATTAATTTTATTGGACAACTTGTTATTTATATGTTTTTAAATTGTGCTATGTTAATTTGTAAAAGTTATGAATAAACATGTCATTAGTTGTATTTATGTAGTGTTGTTGTAAATGTTAAAAAAATTAATTATGGTACGGAACTGAACCGAATCGAACCCGAATGGTTCCATAATTATATTTGGACCGGAGGATTTCATTTATTAAATATCTAAAAATTTTGGGTCGGTTCGGTTCTGAAGAGAACCGAATCGAACCGAACTAACCCATGTCCAGCCCTAATCGCAACTTCAACGAGAGTTTGTTATCATCCCCACATTTGATAAACGGTGAGGAATCTAGCACCTTACCTCCAACGAATTACATCGAACATATCACATACTAATAAATGGACAATTGAGATGTGAAAATATACATAACTTCACCTCTAACTGAATCCANTTGTGCTATGTTAATTTGTAAAAGTTATGAATAAACATGTCATTAGTTGTATTTATGTAGTGTTGTTGTAAATGTTAAAAAAATTAATTATGGTACGGAACTGAACCGAATCGAACCCGAATGGTTCCATAATTATATTTGGACCGGAGGATTTCATTTATTAAATATCTAAAAATTTTGGGTCGGTTCGGTTCTGAAGAGAACCGAATCGAACCGAACTAACCCATGTCCAGCCCTAATCGCAACTTCAACGAGAGTTTGTTATCATCCCCACATTTGATAAACGGTGAGGAATCTAGCACCTTACCTCCAACGAATTACATCGAACATATCACATACTAATAAATGGACAATTGAGATGTGAAAATATACATAACTTCACCTCTAACTGAATCCAAAGCAAAAAGATAGAAATTAAGAGAACCCATTCAATCAAACTTATTACAATCTTAAGCTAGGCATATCCCATTTGTCAAGCCTTAACAGTCCCTTAACTTCAACCAAATCATGTGGGTGAAAGAATTGTTTGTCTTAGAAGCCCACATCGTCTTCCGTCATCCAATTTGCAAACTTGTGCCCCTCTCTCTAGATGTGTGAGAAGGACAAAAACATATAGTTTAAACACTTCATCCTTACGAACATATTTAGTACATTAGATTAGACAGAGACGATGCGTGACAAATACCATAAGTCCATACTTCATGCTTTTATCATATCAAAAATGTCAACTTTCACCAATGACTTAAACTTTAATAAATTTATCTACAAAACATATCATGCTTTTGATATTAAACTCAGGCCTCCCAATTGGGAGAAAGACACAATGGATCAACTCCACTTTGTCTAGAAAGCTTGGCCAATTATTATTTAATTTATCCAATATTTAATGTACATAATTGAAAAATTATAGTCCACTCTTTTCATTCTTCACTGCCTCATTTTCTTTCATTCCTAGTCCTTTCGGCTGAAAAAGGTAGAAAAATGAAGCATTCGTGCGCGTAGGTTTTATAACTCAAAAAGGGAATCCACTTAAGAATAGCTTTCTTAGAAAATTGATACAAGAAAATTGATGATGTGATTGTGACGCAATTGAAACTAGTTTGAGTTTATGTGATAATGGATTTTGGTTTTTGCAAGTGGAAATATATTTCTTAAATCAACTAAAAAGCAATATGGCATCGGGTAGTCGGCTAGTGACACTTGGGTCAATGAATGCCATTCTGAACTACCTTAAAACTTTAAATGAAGTTGTATATCATAATTAGATCGAAATTTCAATCCTCGTCGTCGCTCTTCTTTGTAAGTACTCAAGCTTTTAATAAAAAATAAATTCAACTTGCACACATCAAAGCGCATTGAGGACAAAGCTATAAATAAATAAATAAATTTATAATCTAATAGTTTAAACAATTTTAGGCGATAGGTTCTATTTACAATTTTAAGGTAGCAAAATAATTTTGAATAATGATAACATGGCGAGGAGGTTGGAGCGACCTTCCATGTCTCCCAACCCATTAGGGATTTTTGGCAGGCGAGGTGGGATAGGATTCAAATACCTTCATTTTAACCTTCACATTTACTTATTATTTAAATTTAAAAACATAAAAACACAATAAAGAAAAAAGAAAAAATTACTATAGACAGGCTAGGCCAGGACATGATATTCCACCATCCCAAGAGTTGCCGCGAGAGAAAAGCTAGAATTTGAAAACTAATTAAATTTTCTGCAATTCCCCTTGCATAGCAGAATTGCTGCCAGAATTTCAACAGATGCTGGTCCGGTTTTTTTTTTTTTTTTT
>CAIGRL010300306.1:0-15753 GCA_903798325.1 Fraxinus xanthoxyloides
TTCTTCTATATATTTGTACTGATGGTTGTGATAATTAATTAAGATGAATTTACAGATTCAATTCTAGCTTATTAGATCATTCCATCATCTTCGATCAACTGCATTTCTATCTTCATTCACCTACAAAATCTTGCAGGAGAACCATCCTTAATGGAATCGAAGTATAAGGTTTTCTCACCAAGGATGTCTCTCCCATAGCTGGGGCCTTTCTCTCCTGGCTCTAAAACTAGCTAATTGTTTGCCTGGCATCCTTGAAACTCTCATCTTTTCACTTGAACCTAGGTCGAATTATCAGTCTCCTTTGACAAAGAAAAAGTAATCGTCCACCTTTTGACCGAGGATTCAATGTTGACCTCTATGGACCCCTCTATCCTCGCCTTCACATTGATATAGCAACCAAAGTTGTTTATGCTAAAAATTTGTCATATTCTATTCATTCACACTTTTTTATAGAATACATGAGTATGATTATAAAGTATGCACAGAGAAAACTATTCTAGGAAGGTAGTTACTACCATACATAAATCTAGACTAAAATTATTGGTAGTCCATAATCGGTGGAATCCCTATAATCTCTCCACAGGATCCTCTGTTAACAACTTGCGCCAACACCCCCCTTCAAGTTGGTCCGTGTATATCTCAAATGTCCAACTTGTTTAGTGAGTTATAAAACACCTTGCTTGAGACATCCTTTGTAAGAATATCTGCCAGCTGTTCTTTTTATTTTACAAAAGGCGACTGAACTGTCTTAGCTTCAAGCTTTTCCTTGATAAAACGTCGGTCTACTTCAACATGTTTTGTTCGGTCATGTTGGATAGGGTTTTGTATAGCCGTTTTATTATCACAAAACAGATTCATTATAGGACCGGATGAATAACCAATTTCTTCCAGTAGCCTATTTAGCCAAAGAAGCTCGCAGGCCATGCCTCTAAACTCAGCTTCTGCACTAGATAGTGCAACCACCTTTTGTTCTTTGCTTCTCCAAGTAACTAGATTACCACCCACGAAAGTGAAATATCCTGATGTAGAACTTATGTAGGTAATACTCCTAGTTGAGTCAGCATCCATGTAACCATCAATATTTAAATGATTAAATTTCCTGAACATGAGTCTTTTCCTGAGGAAGACTTCAAGTACCTTAAAAGTTGGAGCACGGTATTCATGTGATCTTCACTAGGATTATGGATGAATTGACTCATCTAACTCATTGCATAGGCAATATCTGGTCGTGTATGGGACAATTAGATTAGTTTTTCAACAAGTCATTGGTACATTTCTCTATTCGTGGGTATTTGGTTCGAGTGTTCTCCCAATCCACAATTTTAAACCATTGGCGTGTCTGCAGGCTTACAATCAAGCATTCCTATTTCGGGTAGCAAATCAAGTACGTATTTCCTTTGTAATAGAAATATGCCTTGATTTGACTGAGCTAATTCAATACCCAGATGGTATTTTATTTCCCCAAGATTCTTCATTTCAAACTATGTTGCCAGATGCTTATGCAAACTAGAGATTTATTCCTCATCATTTCATGTCGATGCTTCAAGAATAGATTATGAACCGAGCTGCTCTGTTTGAACCCATGCTTCCTCATAGCCAAGCCAAATCATCTATACCATGCCCTAAGTGATTGCTTTAGTCCATAAAATGCCTTTTGCAGTTTACATACCACTTCAGTTTGTGATGAGGTAGCAAGGCCTGGTGGAATGTCCATGTACATTCCCTGAAAAAATGTGTTTTTTACATCGAACAGATGTAGAGGCCAATCTAAGTTTGCAACGAGAGACAACAATACTCTGACAGTACTCAACTTTGCTACTAGTGAAAATGTCTCCTAATAGTCTCTACCATAAGTCTGAGTATATCGTTTCGCTACAAGTCTTGTCTTGTATCTCCCTATTTACCCATCTGCCTTGTGTTTAATGGAGAACACCAAACTACATGTTTTTTTTATTTTGGGTAACGACATAAGCTTCCACGTATCATTTTTCTGCAAAGCTGTCATCTCTTCAGTTATTGCTTGGATCCATTTGGGGTCATTCAGCGCCTCTTGTATTGTACTCAGAACATGCTCAGAAGATAGCTTGTACATAAAAGCTTTAAGGGGTTCCAATAATTTCTGGGTGCAAACATAGTTGGCAATTGGATACTTTGTCTTCTTTTCTCCATGGTCTGGTAAGTATCGATTTGGTGACTGACCACGGTTGTACCTGAACGGTAATTTGTAGCTATTGGAATCATCTATAGTATTACTGGGAGAAGGGTTAAGAGATTGTACCTCATGAGTATTATCAGAAGAGTGATCATTTAGTACTAAAGTATGAGGAGAGGGCTGGTCTTGCTCTTGCTTTGGAAGTGGGAGAGTTCCAACTAGATTAGTATCATCCTTTGGCTGAGTCCCAACCAGAATAGACGGTAGTTGAGATAGTTGAGTTTCATCAATTTAATTTATCTCCAAATTTGTATCTTCAAAGCCTGGCAGGTTCTCCCAGTTGTCCACATTCTGTTCTTCACATAACAACTCTCCCTGAAGAGAAGAATGGGGACCTTAGTTTGGAAAGAAAGTCTCAGATTTGAGAAAAGTGACATCCATCGTAGTATAAAGACGCCTGGTTGTGGGATCATAGCATCTATAGCCTTTCTTATGTACTGTGTATCCCAGAAAAACATAACCAACAACACATGGATCGATCTTTGTTCGCTGATTTTTATGAAGATGAGCATAAGAAACATAATCGAATATGCATGGTAGAAGCATCAAGACAAATGGCAATGACACATGATGAGCAAGAGCTTGTAGTGGAGTTTCAAAGTTTAGGACTCAAGATGGCATTCGATTCAGCAAGTAAACAACAATGCTAATTGCATATGCCCAATACCATCAGGATGCATGTGCTGGTGTTAAAGGGCTTGGGCCATTTCGAGGATATGCGTTTTTTTTTTCTCTGCAACACCATTTTGTTGTGGTGTTTGAGAACAAGTGGTTTCATGATGAAGGCCATGTGCTTGGAATTATTATCATACTCTCCGCCATTATCAGATCGAAGAATTTGAAGTTTAGCAAAAATTGGTGTCTTGATCATATTATGGAACGAAAAATTCCAAACACCTCAGTCTTATTTTTCATCACATACAGCCAAGTCATACGTGTGCATTCATCTACAAAGATCACAAACCATCGAACCCCTGAAGAAATTAAGATGAGAGCCGAACCCTAAACATGTGAGTGAATTAATGTAAATGGGGTCTCACATTTTTTTAAACTTATGGGATATGATGCACAATGACTCTTGGCTAGAATGCAAGTTTCACGCCTAAAATCAGACTCATGTAAATTGGAAAACAAGCTTCGAATCAAATGCTTTAAGTAAGAAAATGATTGGTGCCCTAGTCGACGGTGCCAAAGCCAAACATGTCGTTCTTTATCACTAGTTTGATGCATAGTATTTCCCCGGCCCGAGTCGAAATCATCCATGTAATACAACCCTCATCTTTTAGTATCACAGCCAATAATCTCCTTGGTAAGAATATCCTAGAAAATACATTAGTGCACAACAATTCATTTCCTCAATAGCTTGGCCTATGGATAATAATTTATTTGAAATAGATGGAACTAATAAAGTATTTAATAGTGAAAAAGAGGGTGAAAGTACCACTTTTCCAGCCTCTGTAACTGGGTATGTCACTCAATTAGCATTGGCAACGCACATCCATTTTTGTTGAGTAGTTTCAACAAAATCTTGTAGATCAAATGTCATGTGATCTGTTGCCCCTGAATCGACAATCCAACCATGGTTACCTGGATCATTAAGGGCCATGGATTTGTTTGCAACAGTAGGAAAGGAATCCTCTTGTGGTACAAGGGATAGTTGAGATTCAGTGTTCACGAGTACAGCTCGGCCATTAAGCCTCGCTTACACCAACAACATGCTTCTTTTTTGTCTTGAGTTCATGCCACAACTCTGGATATCCATGTAGCTTAAAACAGGTGTCTTTGGTATGTTTCATATTCCTACAGTGTGCACCCACCTCCCTCTGCTTGTGACTTTGACTTTGTTGATGGGTTATGCTTTCCATTGGACAAATTCTGAAGTGAAAAAGGCTGTTGAGATTTCTGTCCACCTTTTAAGAGCATAATAACACTAGGCGTGGTATCTCCTTTTGTCAACATCACTGCTTGCCAGAGATCTTCTCTAGAACATGTGCATAGGCATGCTCTACTGTAGGAAATGGCCAAATTTGAAGAACAACTCATTGAATCTAGTTAAGATGATCATCAAGTCCATCCAAGAATGTATAAACTCTATCATCCTGTAAAATAGAATTATACCTCTGTATATCAATTTCGCATTTCATCGTATTTGAGCGGCGAAAATCTCTCTCTCCATAGACCTTGAAGATTGATGTAATATGTCTCGATAGATCCTTCGTCGTGTTTGAGCCTTGTTACCTTCCTCTTAAGATTATAAACGTGCGAGGTGTTGGTGCAATCAAAATAAGTTGTAGCAAAATCATCCCATACTACTGCAAAATCATCCCATACTGCTTTCGTCGTTGGGAATCTGATGTAATTACCTATCAGTTTTGGATCCATTGAATTAATCAACCTTCCCTTCACCGGTGTGTTTTCAGTTCTCCATTTTCTAAAAATAGGATCACTCTCTTGGGGGTTGTAGAGGATCCCCATTTATATATCCCAACTTGTCTTTGCCTGAGATGTACATCTCAACAACCTGGGACCAAGGTCCATGATTGGTGTCGTCCAACTTGATGCCAATCGGTGGTGCACCAACTGATTCATGACCAAGTGAGATTGGTGTCTGGTTCAACATTTGTGAGGTCAAGTCTGCAAGAACTGAATTCTCGCCTTAGGAACTCTCTATTAAAGAAGCACATTCTGCCATTGCTTTCAAAAATAAATTCATAGAGTCCTAGAACATTGGCTCTGATACCATGATAAAAAAGGTATCATATTCTATTCATTGGCACTTTTTTATAGAATACAAGAGTATGCTTATAAAGTATGTACAGAGAAAACTATTCTAGGAAGGTAGTTACTACCATATATAAATCTAGACTAGAATTATTGGTAGTCCATAATCAGTGGACACCAAATAACCAATAGAAAGAATCCCTACAATCTCTTCACAGGATCCTCTGTTAACAACTCACTCCAACAATTTCCATCATCCTTGAAGGTATACATCGAATTAAACCAAAGATCAGAATTGAGTTGGGCTTATTCCCAAGAAAGAAAGGAAAATATGAACTATGGGAAAAAGATAATCTCAACTTGACAATTACAATAGTCGGGTTGAGAGCCACTTGGGCATTTGGTAGCTCACAATCTCGATCGTCAACCACATGCATGAATACATCAACCAACTTAGGTATGTGATCCCTCCAATTTCTCTGGGATGGAAGTAGACTCCATGAATAAGCACTTTCATTTCCTTTCCTTGATTGAACCGATCTCTCTCACCTCTAAGGTTAAGCAATTTGGGTAGGGTGTACAGCAAAAGACTAATATGGGTAAAGACCTCTTGGATATTTCCTCTTGGATATTCCAACTGGACAACCACTGACTGGAAGGATCTGTAGAGTTTTTGAGACTATCTCTTGACTTGTCATAACTCATGTTCTAGAATAAAACTAAAGAGTGGAAGAAATTTTGATCATAGTAAAAATAGAGGTACATGTAATAAAAACTTTCGGAGATGAGCTCAAAATATATGAAAGAATGGACTACAAACCTGTTAGAATTTGGGTGTGACCCGAATTTCTTGTCGAAGTAATTGAAGAAATCTAATTGAAGTGCACGTCAAGAGGAATTCACTTTAGAATGCTACTAGAGTCTTATTCAAGTTGAAATTCTATTTGGAAACCCTATGGAGAGTTGAGATTTGTATTGAACTTGAAGAGATTGAAATTATGGACCGAGAAGAAAAATCATCGCGTTTTTGCTAGCCTACCGCTTGAACAATACCTGTAGGTTTTCTGCCAAGGCTGTCGCTCAAGCAACAGACCTGTCGTTAGTCTATCGCTAGCTTATTGTTCCAGGACAAGGTTATCCGGTTCAGGCCTTTTCGCGTTTTAACATGTTTTTGGCATTCTACTTTAACTACAACTCATCTATCAAGATTTGGACATCCCCTATATATTTTCTATAAATATTAGGCACTTCCATACAATTATAGAGTGTGAGAAAGTGATTACTAGCTTTTAGGATTATTTTAATATTTCTTCATCTTCATTATTTGTGGTGCAATAAAATCTCATAATTCCTCTGTCATTTTTCTTGTCTTCTTTTATTGTTTTACTTATGATCAAATGCTTCATTATTGTTCCATATAACTTCAACATTTCAGTTCGGTGGTTGATTTCATATCAAGTGGTATCAGAGCAATACGTGATCCTTGAATTCTCAAAAAATTGTATCAGAGATTTGGGGCATAATTAACACAACAAGACCATTTCCAGATCAGACAGAACTAGTAAGGAATTAAGGTAGAAAAGTAAAGAAGAAATGAATGGAAAAACAAATTATAAAGAGTAGGAATCTGAAGAGGCTCAATCCGAAGGAGGAATTTGAGGAGGAAAAAGAAATTCGAATAAAGGGCTAAGATCAAAGTATCAAAATTACATAGTTTTCATGAAGCTTCCTAGATGTCAACACCACCCATTGCAACCTGTCAATGGGGTGGTGCTGAAAAATATTGAATTATACTTTTAGTCATTAACAGAGGTCAAAACTTACTTAGTTTGGCTCATCTTGACCCTTATGTTGAATTATACTTGACAAGGTCGAGGCCCACTCAGGCTCAACTTACCCCTTACGGTAAATTATTCTTCATCAAGGTTATGATCTTCTGAGACTCGACTTGCCTTTATGAATATAAGTAACCCTAGATCTTGATCACAAAAAAAAAAAAATTATCCTCTAGCTCAAATATGTCTTAACTCTATTTTGGCAAATTTAATCTGAGGTTTAAGTCGAGCCTAGAAATCACGACTTTGTTCTAATGAGTCATAACCAAGATCAAGCTTAATCATAGATGGGTCGAGTCTAATTAACTCTTAACCTTGTTGACTATCATTCTTATTTGAGTTCTTTCTCAGGGTTCAATCGAATCTGCATATTATATATGGAACGAGTCGAGCATAAGAATGTTTTGCCCTCGTTCTAGTATAAAATATGTTGAGTTTTGCTTAGGCTATACTTTTCATTAAGTTAAATTATTCTTGAAGAGGTTTGTATCATGTTTAAGCATCAATTTGGCCCTTATAAGAGGTTGAGACTCGCTTGAGCTTGACTCGTTCCCTAGCTTGTGGTAGAATGAAACAATGTAAAGATTTGCTTGGGATTTCCTTGACCTTTAGTATAAATTATGCATGAATGAGAGTTTAAGATTTATATGGGCTCCTTCGACTATGTTTAAGCCTGAATGAGATTTAAAATAACTTGACTCAATTCTTAGAGAGAATTGTATTAGAACGGAGTTGACTCTCTCGGCCTCAACTCTTCCTTTATATGGATGTTTGAACAAGGTTGTGATTTTCTTGGATTTGATTTAGCCCTTAGATCAAATTATGCTCCAATAAGTTCGAGATTTCCTTGACCTTCTTTGGATAATTTGTTTTACCATCTCGACTTGACAATTAGAAAAGACTATGCTCAAACGAAGTCGAGACGCTCATGGGATTGTATAATCGCTTGGAAAGATATTTGTTTAAGTTTGAGACTTCTTTGAGCTTGATTGGCCTAGCTATAACAAGGACGAGATATTACTTATGATCAAATCTATCTTCCAACGTGGTTGTGACTTGCACAAGCTCGACTAGACACCTAGGATTGCTTAGCTAGAGCTTGACTTTTAAAATCAATTATGGTCCGTCAAGGTGGATACTCACTAGAGCTTGACTTTTATCATTCTTGCGTAATGCTTCCAAGGAGTGGGTCGAACCAAGTGAGTCTTGACATTTATTGACCATAATAGACTAAAGGCTGAGTATTGACTATATAATTTAATCTAATAGTTAAGCCCTCAATGAGTTTTGACTGTATTGGACCATAAATTTACCATCATTAGGGCTAAATCGTGTATGACAAAGTCTCAACCCTATGAAAAATAGTTTATCCTAAAGTTTGAGTCAAGCATGAGTGAGTCTTAACTTCGTTAAACATAATTCAATCTAAAGGTCAAGTCGAGCAAAGTAAGTTTCGAACTCATTTGAATATCATTATCCTAAAGGTTGAGTCAAATCATGTGATTTTCGAACTCTTTTGAGTTTGAGTGATTATCAACCTTATTTAAGCTTACTTTATGTCTTAGTGTCAAACATGTTCAAGTGTTTTGAACTTGTTCGAGCAAATTAATTATGATGTTTGAGCAATTAGCAAAATGCATGACTCATCGTTTGAGTGGTGAAGTGTCTAAGCTAGTCTCAACCTCTCGCAAACATAATTCTCTATATTTTCCTCTTTACGAACCAAATGTGCAACCAAGTTTCAACCATTTTTTGAGTATATACTATATTAAGTTTTTCTCAGATACAACACAAGTAATGTTAAATTATGCTTCATTTAGTGGAAACTCACACTAAAACAAAATATCGATTTGCAACAATAAAAAATGTTGTTACACAGATAGAGGTTTTGTTGCAAAAATAATTTCACGACGACAATATGTTTTTTGCAAGCTCTGTCGTGCTATATGAGTCATGGAATGCTTTCTCTCAAAACTTTCATCCATTCATCGCATTAACAAAATCATAACACTAATTGTTTGAGGCAAAAAATACGAAATAGCAACACAATATTTGTAGCCATAATGTCGTTACAATGCATATATGTCGAGAAAACTTAAAAGGGCGACAATTTAATTTGTCTCAACAATTATTGCAATATTTTGCGACAACTTTCGATCCTTTATCGCATTAACAAAATCGAAACGCTATTTGTTTGACGCAGAAAATATGATAACAACACAATATTTATAGTTATAATATCATCGCAAAGCATATATATTGTGAAAAAAATAAAATGGCAACAAGTCAGTTTGTCGCAACGATTATTCCAATAAAGTTTTTACAAGAAAAATGTTTATAGCAAATATTCTTTTAAAGGTGTAACTTTGGTTATGTATTCTACTTTGCAACAACAAATACTCGTAGTAATATATCTTTAATAACAGGTAATATTTGTCGCGAAATATGTTTTACAATGTGTTTGACGTGTCGCATGATATCAAAAAGTCAGGTTTTACCACCTCGGGAGAAAAACTCGTGCCATTGGTATGTTGATATATGAACAATCATATATTTGGTTGGACCCACCAGAGGCTTTATCTGCGATTCAAATCTTTAGTAGTTAAACATCAGCTACTCCATGTCATTATACATTTAGATTAACGAAACAAATCAGATGTCCATTACACAAACACAACACAAACACATTTCAATAAACTGACCACATGGCATGGACATCAGGCACTAAAGGTTCTTTCCTCAAAACTGATAGATTCCATTTGATAAAGATTAGCATATGAGAATTTAAAAAATCAATAAATGTATACTTGAAAATGTAATAATAATTGAAAGCCAAATTGGTTATAATAAGAAGCACCCAGAACAATGTATATTTGAAAATGTAAATAAAAGTAATTAGGTAACAAACTATGTGATGTTATACAACCCAAAGGCTTCTGCTTTCGATTCCTTAGTTGAATAGAGAAAATGCGCTTTCACGCATTCCTCTTCTAACATAAAGCCGAGGCTGCTAGATATTTAAATAAAAGTGGCATTAACATTCTCAAATTTTTATGTCATTTGACAGGAATCTGCAAAAAATTATGGTGTATACCTACGACCCCCACATCATGAGCATTAAAATTTTGTAATTTGATCTCTCAAGGCCGCGTATGAATGGAAACACAAAGAGCAATTCAGAAAGTATATTTGGGAAGAAATGGGGATCCCAATTCAAAACTATATACAAGAAATCTAAGAAGCATTATTAAAAAAAAAAAAGTTTCAACATGACAGAATTTTTAATATGTAAAACGTAGAATGCCCAAGATTTATGTGAGGAAGTGTGAAACAATCCACACATTTTAGAATCCAAAGATGAGTGAATAAACGAATCAGTAAACAAATAATAGGCAAAATTAAAAACAAGATAACCTGATGATCAGGGTTCTCAAATTGGAAACTCCTAGGTTTTCAACACGCAAAAACCCGCCATTTGGATTCATTAAGCCAACCAAAATACATACAATTCCAAAAACCACAAACAAGAATATAAAAATATAGCAAAAGGAAAGAAGGCACTCTCTCAACCAAAGAAAAGTATAAGCAATCAATGCACATCGTAAAAACAATCCTGCAACATACAAAAGTTTGTGTCCATGCTTTAAATTTGAAATAATGTTAAATTTTTTGAATCGAAAGCTAGAACTTGAACTAGAAGTATATAGTATGTACATATATACTTTGAGGAGGATGGATTTTCAGCAGCCATTGGGGCCAAGAAACATCCAGATGGGATGCTGAGCGAGCAATCGTTGAAGATGGGAACAACTTTTCCATATCGTTGGGTGATTGAGAAGCTCAGATTCTGACATTCTATCGCTGGATTAGCAGCTGCGGTGCCGCCATTGTTCGTCGTGGAATAAGAGTGGAGGAGCGCGAGGGTAGGAGATAGGATTTCAAAAAATAGATACATATTTGCTTCAATTTCAAAAAGTCGATGGGAAATCAAGCAGCCTTCACTTGGGTTCCAAGCTTGGTGGCAACATTATGCACGGAGGATGACCGTAATATAGATCTAGCGACGAACGAAGCGAAGTGATGGCCATTTCATTGATTTTGGAAAAGAGAGTGAGTTGTGGTGGTTGCTTTATTGCAAAAGGGAAAAGGTTAACAAAGGAAGTGATAAGAGATACCACCACGTGGGGAAGAAGGAAATGGTTTTTATTCTGGGTCGAATTGGGTCCAGTAAAAAATGAAATTTTTTGGAAGGTTGGGTTTTTATTTTGGAAAAAAAAGTGAAAAATGAAATTTTTTGAAACAGACATTGAACGTTGATATGGAACCAGATTTCAACAACGATTAATAATCGTTGCAAAAAATGAAACTTTTCGCAACACTCAATGAACATTGCAACAAGTGAAGTTTTACACAATAGTAATTGAACAATGCAAAATATTATATCTTAAATGTTTCAACAATAGACATTGAACGTTGCTATGGAACCATATTTGAACAACGTCCAATAAATGTTGCAAAAAATAAAACGTTTCACAACATTCAAGGAATGTTGCAGGGACATTAGCAATATGCAATTAAAAAATATTGCCAAAGCTCAATTATGCTATCCAATGGTAACATTCAATTATTAGAATATTGTGATACACTTCTTTTGTAATACTCAATTAATAAATGTTGTCCTTTGTGTGTCGTAAAGGGCCAGTTTTGCGAAAAGTGAAACTTTTCACATTGTCATATCCTTCTAGCCTATGACAACATTAGAACCTAAAACGAACGGGTGAGCATTGTGAATGACATATGGCAACTTTTTTGTCTGCAGCAAAAATAGTTTTTCTTGTTGCGATTTTTTCCACCATCTATAGAATTTTTAGTAACTAATATTCATTGTCACAAAAAGTAGACCTCATTGCATTGCAAGCACTTCGTTACGAGAAATAAAAGTTTATCGCTATAATTTTCCACATAAAATATTTTGACACCTTCTCATGTTTTTTCGTCAACCTTTATTATTTGTCCGTCTTCTCACTTTTTACGACAACTTTTAATGTCTCCTTTTACTTTTTGTACATAATATTTTGTATCAATCTTTGTGATAAACTTAAAAAACTTGTCGCGCTAAATCATTTATTGCGACAACTTTTTGTTTATTGCAAAATATTTTGTTTCAAAATCACATTTTTTGTTGTAGTGTCATTTGGACTGAACTTGTCTCTTAGAGGGAATTATAGTTGAACAAAGTCAAAACTCACTTCGGTTTGTTTCAATCGTTAGAGGATTAATGCTCAAAAGACGTCGATTGAATCTTGCTTGGGACCCTAGGATGAAATTATTCTCGAAGGAGATTGAGACTCTCTTAGGTTCGACTCGACCTTAGGACATGTTTGTGTTTAAATAAATCTAGACTAGGTTGGACTCGAGACTTAAGTAGGATCAAATTTACCTTATTTTAACATTAATATCTTAAGAGTTAAGTCTAATAAAAGAGAATCTCGACCAAGTTTGAGAATTATTATGTTGACCTCTTTGAGCTTAAGTAAGGATTAACCTTTTATGATCATAATTATTTATGTAAAGTGTTGTGTCCACTCAGTTGTCTCGACCTTGTTCAAGCACAAATTATAATAATGGTCTAAGTATAGACAAAATTAGTCTCAATTATGTTCAAGCATAATTTATCAGAATGGTTGTTTTGTCCCTTAGGTAGTATCGCTCGATCTTTAGCGAAAATTCTCGAAGGAGTTCAAGACTGTGAGTTCAATCATTAGGATTAATTATGCTCAAATGTAAAGTAAGAGTCCAATCAAACCCAAGCAAGTTAAATGCTCATTCTAACATTATACCTCTAAAGGTCTCTATGAATCATTTTCTTTCGAAGTATTACTCTATGAAAATTCTTAACCTCGTTTGAGCATAATTCATCCTAAATTCTAGGGCAGATGAGTCTAAGTCTTAACCTCGCTTGAGTATGGTTCATCTTTAAAAGTTGAGCTTATGAAAAATAAAGAATATATTAAGCTAGTTTTTCTATTTAATTGCAAATTAATTTAAATCCTAGGATACTGATTCTTGATCCCGTGGGAGTGGTTATATCATTTTATTTGTTTCTTTTTTAAGTTAGTTGACCTAGGTTTGTGTCTAGTCTATAAAGAGCCGGGGTACTTTTAAAATTGGTTTGACCAAATCCCCTAATCTTCACTTTAAATTTTCAAGAATTGCATATTTCCACAATGATCTTTTGAATGGTAAAAAATATAGATGCCCTTAAGTAAAACAATACAAATAACAAAAAAAATGTTTTATCTAAAAGACAATACTATCATTTCAGTTAATAAGTAAAAACCAAATACTTCACACTTAAAATTTCAAAACGGCTAACTTTTCCAATATGTTTATTGCAACACAAATATGAACTCTCTCATTTTCATCTACTTCAATGCCAAAATCTAAGAAATTTATTAAATGTTGAACAAGATTTTTTTTTTACATCTATCACTTCAAATCGGTATATATATTCATGTATGTTTAATTTCATTTCATTAAATTAGTATATGTTTTTAATTGATAAATCTTATTTCGACATAGATTTATTTGCAGATAATTTTTTAAAATAATTTTTTTGCATAAATAAGAAAAAAAATTCATCTACATATATATCATGTTCGTAACAGTCGGTTGTTAAAATGTTTTTTTTTTTAAATCTTGTTTTCTAGTGGTAGAGCCAATTTTTCGACTATTTTTTTATAATTAAAAAATTTGTTTTGTCATGCAGATATGATTTTAATTCCAATTTGTTACTTTGGTGATTTCGAATTTGATGAAAAAGATCGATGGGTATTGAAATTGACGAGTGATATACGTGGTGGTATTTATGTTTCCATAATATCGAGCACATCATATGCGGAAACATTACATGATTTACAAAACAAGCTGAAAGTCAATCTCTCCATGACGATAAGGAACTGAAATGTCTATTCAATGAGAATTTATCCATTCGGATTCCACCTATGAAGGTTGATGCTGAAGTGATTTATTTATTTAAATTGAATAAAATGCACATGATTTCTCTTTGCGTGACTTTAGTAAGGAAGAATATCACTGAAGGTGAACACGAAGATTCAGATGGAAGGGATAACAATGCCAATAATTTTTAGGACACGGTCGAGATAGCTCGTGAGGATGATGTGGCTATTCTCGAGACAATTGTTCCTTATTGTGATCTCGTTGTTACACATAGAATTTTGTTAGTAGTCACGACAATGAGAACGATAATGAATTTACAAATGAGAATCTGATTGCTTTATCCCGTCAGAGACATGAGTGGGGCGGGAGCGTAGGGGCTAGATTGAGTAGACCGTCATCTAATTTTTTATGTGTGATTCTTGATGATGAAGATTTGTTTCTCCTGAGAACCCACATAGTAATAGTAGCTACGGAATCCACGACAAATTAGAACAAATCCAAGAAAGTCAAGAATCAAGATTTGATAAGTTTGATCCAATAAATTATTGAACCAAAGAGCCAGTACAATCGCTAACAATATCTTGACCCGTAATCACAAAACTTATGAACCTTACTTATATTGTAGAATGCCACAAGAATTTAATTCTTAATAAGTTCAAAATTAATTCAATGAAGAATGAGAAGATAGCAATATGTCTCGCAATATTGTCTCTCGAATTGTGTGTATTTTACAATGAATGGAATGAGTCATATTTAAAAGTAATCCAACAAACTCACTTAAAACGGAATTAATATTCAAAATATCAAGAATTACCATAAAACTAGAGTTTTAAATAAAATAAGATTCTTTCCAAAAATTGAAAAACTCGATGCCGAACTTGTACTATGGGATCGCATAATGTATGGACATGTGGTCGTATATTTCACCCAAAAAATGACTCTAATTCTCGGAATAGAGACTTGCGGTCGCATGCCTAGGATCGCATAGTTACTCTTGCCAACTTTCTCGTATGTTGCTCGAACCAAGTTGATCCACCTTGTTTCTTCTTCCAAACCAAACATGAAACTTGTTCATTTGCTTATTCTGATCAATATTTTGTCGACCGTACCTTAAACAAGCAATCTCATAGCCTTCTTGACCTTTTTTCCCCGCGACCTCGTCATTGGTTCTTCCTCAACGACCAATGGATCCTTGTTCGGACTTGTCCTCGCATCCTGGATCACATCATCCCCCCTCTTCGAAAGGATTCGACCTCGAATTTGTACTTACATCAAAGAGAGTAAGATTGGACACATTAAAAGTAGTTGAAACATTATATTCACTTGGAAAATCTAATTTGTAGGCATTGTCATTTATCTTTTCAAGAACTTGGAA
Source organism: Fraxinus xanthoxyloides (assembly GCA_903798325.1). Lineage (NCBI taxonomy): Eukaryota > Viridiplantae > Streptophyta > Magnoliopsida > Lamiales > Oleaceae > Fraxinus > Fraxinus xanthoxyloides. Next base: position 15,104 of record CAIGRL010300306.1, read on the forward strand.
TGGTCGATCGCCCATTGATTGCAACTTTGACTTCTTTTGATATGGAAATCACTCTTTCCTCAAGTGTACCGAAATCAAATCTCCCGATTCAAATGTAATGTGATTTCATCCCTTATTTGCTTGAGAAGTGTAACGCTTATTTTCTTCTTAATTTGCAACGTTACAGTTTCATTCAGTGATCTCACCAAGTCGGTCTTCTTTTTCGTCCATCATAGCTCAAGCCTGGGTACATATCACATTTGCACCAAGTATATTAAAATTTTATTAGGACATGAATATAAACTAAAAATCAAATTAATTAACTAGACTACGTCCTTACCCTCCATAGCCATTGCCGAACTTGTAGTGATTTCCTTTGGTTTGATTATGATCCTTAATTTGATTAAACTATTCAATATGATGGTTAAAGCGTTGGAACTTGTGATTTTCACCACTCACATTTAATCTTGCCTCTTAAATCAATTCCTAAAGTTGTTTCGGCCGAATTCACTAATTAACAAAAGTACCTCTCTTGAATTCAAATCAATCTTATATATTTGAGTCAACTCACTATGCCCCCGTTTGGTACATATTAAAATTCATATTTTAATTTAATTCAAAGTCAATAATTAATTTTAATCACATATTTTATAAATCCCACAACTTTTCAA
>CAIGRL010300387.1:0-17455 GCA_903798325.1 Fraxinus xanthoxyloides
TTATGGACCATTAAACTATACAAATGTGTGTGAAAAAATTGTAATAAAATATCGCATTAACCGTTAACATTCGAAACGCTAACATTACCTTTAAAATAATACAATCCGTGCATTGCACGGTCAAAAAACTAGTTCTTAAAAAATTTACAATTTAATTTTTTTTTTTGCCAAATAATGCAAACGGGGGCTCACTTTGATGTCCATTTTTTAACCGAACATCCTACATGAACGTGTGTCAAGTAATCAAACTATTAGAATTTTCAAGTTAAATCATTTAGTTAGTGCACAAATGAGTAGAAATTTCAGTTGAAAAATGGACGCCAAACAGGTTGAAATGACATATTTCATAATGTTTAGTGATAAATTTGAAATTAATTGAAGTTTAGTGACCACAACGATACTAAGATCGAAGTTTAGTGACCATTAGTGAAATTAACCACATATATAGTGAAAAATGTAGCTCTGTCCTCTGGTCGCATTTTCCGGTTTCTGGCAAGCAAGGAGATAAAGGTGTGTACTTTCTCTCCAGCTTCAGCTTTTAGCTTTGAATCCGCAAATCTAGGGTTTGTTCAAATTGACGATTTTTGTCCTGATCTGTTAAATTAAACACTTCAAAGTTTCGTTCATCAAAGCTGAATTTAAACATTTTATGTTTTGCTCATTTTCATAAAATATTTTTGCACTTGGTGAGTTAAGATGGTAAATTAACTGCAAGTTTACATTTGAGTTGTGATTTCATGTTTTGATTTGTCAGTGGTTGATGTGCATTGTTTGAATTTTGAATGTATGTGGCTAGGGCTTTATGGTCAACTTTGGATAAAATTATCCCGCTTGTGTTTTTCTGTTCTTTTTAGTAGTGCTGCCAATTTTTTGAAGAAAACACACGATTTTCCAATTTGCAGTATTTTTTTCCCTATTAAATGAAGTTAATTTTTTTCGTAGTTTATGTTTCTTTCTAGGTGTATTGTTTGATGATATTTCGGAAAGCTCGTTAAAATTCTGCAATTAGATCTGGAAATTTGTTTATCTTCAAAAATCTACTATAGGCATATTTTATTTTGTTTCAGATTAAAGTTTATTAAAAAGCATTTTCCACTGTATGTGGCACACAGTGGAATGCGCAAAACTCAAACTGCTTTTAGGGTTCTCTTTGCAAATATTTTCAAGGTTGAATGACCTAAATAAAACATATTATGTTTTAGGGTTTCTTTTACTTATGTAAGGAAAAGGAGTATGCCAATTGACTTGAATTTCTTTTGGGTAAGTTAGTTGATAATAATGTTTATGTATATTGCTTTTCATATTCTGCAGCATGGAGAGTATTCAGGGCTTTTGGCAGCTGGGAGATGAGCTTCGAGGACATTCAAAAAATTCTGAGGATCAAAAATGGTTGATGGCTGCTAATAACTTGGCAGAGCAAACTAGGTCAAAGGGCGAGAGAAGGATCAACCTAGATCTCTCAAAGGGTTATGCTGAAACAAGGCCTAGGGATAATTATGGGTTTCAGGGAGAAAACAAATTTGATAGTTTCAATTTCAACATGTTAAATCTGGAGACCAAAATGAATGAGAATGTGACCAAAAGTTCTCTGAGAAATATTTATGATACAAATGCTGCACATCAGAATCCTGTTGCCAACTTTATGGGAAATATTTGTGGAAGCAAATATAACAATAGCAACCTCAGTAAGGAGCCTAACAAAAGCTACAATAACAAGGAGGAAGGCAATTATGCGAGCAATGCAGTTGACAAAAGGTTCAAGACCTTGCCTGCTGCAGAGACACTTCCCAGGAACGAGGTTCTTGGTGGATATATTTTTGTTTGCAACAACGACACGATGCAAGAAGATCTAAAGAGACAACTGTTTGGTAACTAAAATGATTTCTCTCTTGCAGCATTGATCATTGCCTGAACTTAAGATCTATCTAGTGAAACCTTGGGGCTTGCCATTGTGTAATTTGAAGCTCTGAGACCTGTATGCATTTGTTGGAAATGGAATTATCTTGATCTGTGTTTAACCAGTAGCATGGATTTGGGTAGTGTGGGGATTGCATGATTGACATTTGTGGCTTAGTTAAGATTAAATTGATTGATATCTGTTCACTCTGACTAAGAATGTTTGGTTTCACCATTAATTATTTGTTCTCACTTCATTATTGACATAAATGATTTTTTCTTACCTTCTAGTGCATTTGATAGGCATTAATGAGCTTAATGGATACCAATACTCTAATTCAATTTTATGATAGCCTGTCCTTTTAAGATGTTTGACATAATCTTGAAGATTTTTGTATGCCGTAGAATTTTATTTTCATTCTTACATGGATCTAAAGCCACAGATGTTGCTATGTGGTGATTCTAATTGCACATTCTTTATTATACTGGATGTGCTGTTGATATTTACCCTCATCCTAGTGCATTTTTTTGCAGGTTTACCACCGAGATATAGAGACTCTGTGAGGACAATAACACCAGGCTTACCACTGTTTCTCTACAACTACACCACTCACCAGCTGCATGGTATTTTCGAGGTACAGTGCAATGTTTTGTTATTTTTTTCCTGGATTTACGTCTATGGCACCAGAGACACCAGTGTCTGAACAGGCAAGACATGATAAATACCAATTAATGTTTTACTCAAGTGACATCCTGATTCCAAACCTTGATGTTGTAATTATGCGTTTTAATGCAGAACTTATTAACTCTTCCATTCAGCATGATAACCGCAGCTGTTGTTTTACATACTAAATTTGTTTGGCATCTTTAATGAATGGCATTTAAATTGTTCCTCAAACTGGCTGACTCTATAGGCTGCAAGTTTTGGGGGTTCCAACATTGATCCTACTGCTTGGGAAGATAAAAAATGTAAAGGCGAGTCAAGGTTCCCTGCTCAGGTAACATGTTGTATGACCTATCCACTTCAGCTTGATATGCTTTTCTATTTTTGTAAACAAAGTATTTATTTTGTTGCCATGTTGGTTCTCGACTAGGTAAGGATTCAAGTTAGGAAACTCTGCAAGGCTTTGGAAGAAGATGCTTTTAGGCCGGTCCTGCATCATTATGATGGTCCTAAGTTTCGACTTGAGCTGTCTGTACCCGAGGTGAGATAATAAGTTCCACTATTATGAATAAACTTTCTGTGATGTCTTTATTCTGACACTGAATAACATTCTAATATCATTTGGCATTGTAGACCTTGGACTTGCTAGATCTCTGTGAACAAGCTGGTGTTTAGTCTTGCGAGGTTATTGGCAGCTCAGCATGAACAAATTGTATTGTTGTATGTGAATGGAGTAGGGTCCCTGGTGCATTGATACGTGTTGTTTTCGCAGATTTCCATATAGCGCAAGCTTGTGAGTCAAATCTAGTTGTGCAATATACTTGAATGTATTGTCTTGTTTGTTGCCGAATAAATGTAACATTGTTATATGAAGATAGCTTATTTGCTGATGTAATCATTATAGTCTTGTAAGAAGAAAACTGTGGCTGGGAATTGGTCGAATCTTTGTGGACTTAATTGTGATATTGGACTTGTTCTTTTATTAGGGGAAATTGAGCCTTTGTTTAGTAATCTATTATCTTTTAAAAAGTGCAATTTCTAATCATCAAAATGGTCCCGTGATCCTTATGGTAATAGATTTTTGGATGTCGGTTCAAGTTGAAAAGTAAAATTGAACTTTACAAAATTAGACGTGAGGAGTATAAAGATTTAACGGATGGATTGATGGGCAACATTTTAGAAGTCGAGGGATCGATTATGCTTGTACATCAATTGTTGACATCAACTTTGACACAGAGTCTCCATGTAGAAATCTTGGTCATTGTTTGAAAAAGCGTTGTTGAAATCTACGTATAAAAATTTGTCAATTCACATGATGTCAAAAAAGCTGTCAAACAGCATGATTGTTAACTTGTTACGGTGACAATAGTTTGATGTAGCTATTGGAATAATTTTCCCAATTTGTTTCTAGTAGCAGCAATTAATTAACTTGGATTTGAATAAGGACTCGGCGTAGAGAATCCACGAACACAACACCAACGGCTGAAAACGAAAATCACTCGCTAAAATGGCAATGCAACTGAACGTCTATTGTTACAGCTTGGTGCACAAAAAATCGCACAAACTATTCCTCACCGCTGGGGGTCTGAAAGTGGGGCCCGTTCAGTGCTCAATTTCGTGGTTGTGACATACCATGCACGTCAAAGGCCAGGAATTTAGCCTTTATTTTGGAACACTCTCGTATTTCGGAACTTTCAATTGGATCACCTAATTTTAATATTTTGCAATCAAGTAATGATATTCGTATTCGGCGACTATAGTAGTTATCCTAGGTGAAATTTTGTTATTTGAGATAATGGAATTACAGAAAACTAATGAATCAAATAATAAGTTGACACATAAGATGCTTATTGCAATCTCTAACTATAAATATTATTACTCAAAGTCCTAATCTTTCATTAGGTAAATATGCCATTTAGTTATATTGTGGTTTCATAATCTCAAAATTGAGGACAAATAGATCCTTTGTATGCTACATTGTGAAGCTACTGATCAGTTTAGTTAAAAATTAGATTTTCAGTAGTTTTTAATAGAAAAAGGAAGAAATTTTTAATTGAAAAATAGATAAGAATTGTGAATCTCATAAATTGTGTGATTGCAAATGAACCCTTTTTTGAACCCAATTTTTTTTTTTTTAAAATTCATTTTTCTAAAACTCATATTCAACCATATATTTTTTAATAAAATAATATTATACGTAAATCGAAAACTTTTTCTTCATTTTCAACAACACATTATCACTATTGTAAAATGCTTTTCCCTCCAAAATGGAGCTCAAACTAGGGTCGAGTTTCATGAAGAAATGAGTTTTATAAAATTGGGGTCAAATCGAAACGAATTTTCAAACAAGTTATTTGAAGTTTTTTTAGCCGCAACATTATTAAGTGTGGACATATTTAACTGAAAACAAATACGTCAAATTGCTTTAACATTTCATACAGGATTTGGATATTAAGTTTAGCAACGTAGGCTAATATAATGGCCAGAGCAATTGTATTCGTAGTGAGGACTAACGGTAATCAAGAACGTGTTATATATGTGACAGTTTGTTATTTAATATACGAGACAATAAAAAATTACTATATTGATGCATCAAATAATAAATTGTCAAATGTATATCACGTAGGACGACTTTCGACAAGCCTCAACCTGAATAGCATTTTTAGTGGCTAATATTTAAATTAAATTGAAGTTGAATGATTTAATTAGAATAATTAGCACGTACTGTCTTTATCTTTCATTATTATTGTGAAAAATGTCCATACTTTTCAATTTTTTTTGACATTTTTACCTTTATTTCCATTTTCATTGTGCAAAATATCATTTTCATCTATTTTCTCAATTAAAAGAAGTGAAGTGAGGAATATACTATTCTATTTAAACAAAAAAAAGAAGAAATAATTGCAATCTCAAAATTTTTAAACAAGTGCAAACGAGCATCAAATAAAATATTAAAAGGGTAATTAGTACATAATATCCATTCATTTCATTATTATTGTAGAAAAGTATATACCTTTCATTTTTTTAACATTTTCAACATTAATTACACATTTAATTGCGCAAACTATAATTTCTATTAATTTTCATCAACTTCTCAATAAAAACTGTATAATGACGAATATACCATTTTATTAAAAATAAAGAAAAATAAAAAAGATTTTTTTAATTTCTAATTTTTTAATAATTAAATTATTTGAGACTCGTTTGCATTTCTTTTAAAAAAGATTTAGGGTGTGTTTGAGCCACATTATTTTTGGAAGAATGTATTTTGAAATAGTAGATTAATGGAGAACGTGTGGTTGAAAATGAAGGAAAAATTGAAAATGAAGGAAAAATTATTGATGTGATGAAAAATATTAATTTATTGAAAAATGTGTGGTTGAAAATGAATAAAAAATGAGAATAAAAATTTTAATATGTACCAAACAGGGGCTTAGTTTATAATTTTTTAATAAATTATTTGAGACTCATTTGTTTTTTTAAAAAAATTTGGGACTATAGTTGCAATTAGTTATTTATTTATTTATTTTCTTTTTTTTTTATTTAAATAAGAGAGTATATTCGTCATTTCATAATTTTTTATTGAGAGGTTGGATGAAAATAAATAAAAATGATGATTTGTGCAATTAAATGTGTAATTAAGGGTAATCATATAAAAAAGAAAAAGAAAAAAAGAAAAGTATGAATATTATGTGCTAATTACCCGTTTATTAATTTATTTGGGACTTGGGCGCTATTTTTTTTTTAAATGGACTATAATTGTAATTAGTTTTTTTATTTTTATTTTACTTAAATAAAATGATATATTCGTTATTAACATATTTTAATTGAAAAAATTGGATGAAACCTATATTTTGCACAATGAAATGGAGAAATAACGCCTTTATTTTTACGCTACAGCTGGTCTCTCTTATTTTTAACGTCTCTATCCAGATTCTACGCAGAAGCCACACAAGCGGCAAACGAAAGGAGGAACTGAAAATGCCTGGACTAGCTGCACCTTCCGATTATTCGCAAGAGCCCCCTCGCCACCCTGCTCTTCTGATTAATTGCAAGGTTCGGAAACAGGATTCCTCTCTCTCTCTCTACGCGTATTCCTAGATGCATTGTTGATTGTGAACACATGCAGAAATTCGCTTTTAATAATTGATGGTTTAATGGTATAGTATAGTGACGAATTTGAAGCTTCAAGTTGGATTTTGCGTGAATTTCTAAAAAAAATCCGAATTATTCCACCGCTAAAAAGAGAGAATTGGAGTTTCTCGAATCATATGATGTGTTTGATTGGCAATATTTTCCATAGAACACGTGTTTTTTCCAACTAAATTCTTATTTTTGTATTGTTTAATTAACAATCTTTTCCAAGAAAAATATTTTTCCGATTTTCTCCGAAGTGATGTGGTTTTCTCTCTCTTTCTGCCTATCTTCTATCCCCATCTCCTCTCTACTCACCAATAAAAAATGAAAAAGTATAATATTTTTTATGTTGAAAATTAAATCATTCAAACACATTGAATTAATAATTTTCATGCAAATAAGTTCTAGGCTATTGAATTGCCTAGAATTTATTTTTCTTTCCATGCAAATTCTATACTTGCAATCAAACGCACCCTTATTCTTTTACTTGTTGATTATGTGTATTAAACATTTTGTCCTACAGGTAATTGGCCCAAGTCCAACTTCAATGGGCAAGAATATAAAAATTATGTTTGAAGTTCTCATTCTTAAGTAGTTCTGATTTAAAACACTATAAGGCATTGTTATTCAATATGTTAGAAAACAGAATGTCCCTTTTGAAATGAAATTTCCATTTCGACAATTTTTTTTATATTAATCAATTATTGGTTTGGCCGCTCAATTGCGTAAGAAATGTTGTTTTGTGCCCTTTTGGTCCAGGAGCCCTTCAATGCTGAGCCACATCGCTCAGATTTGATTTCATCTTATGTTACGCCAGTGGATTTCTTCTATAAGAGGAATCATGGGCCAATTCCGATAGTTGATGACATAGAGAGGTCCACCGTCTTCCCTTTTTCATGAATTCATATTTTATAATCTTGATCTTGCTGAAATGTATGAATTCATGACTAACAAAATCTCTTTGGTTGAGCAGATATAGTTTTTCCATAACTGGTTTAATAGAGAACCCAAAAGAGCTGTACATGAAAGATATTTGGTGAGTGATAGACTATTAACGTTATGCCTTACCATGTCAATATTTATCATCTTCAAAGATTGTTTGCATGTGGGACTTACATTGTTTGTTAACAACAGGAAGCTACCAAAATATACCATCACTGCCACTTTACAGGTATATTTTGTACTTTAAGAATTATTAAATGTTTATTCAGGTCTGTTTTATCTGCTTATATGTTGTGTCAGAGTTAAGATGGTAAGAGGTATGGATCAAGGGAAGGATTATTTGCGTTTCTTTTTGGTGGCCTCGAAACATACTAGTGCAATTATTGGAAGGTTGCATTATGTGTGAAATTAATACCCCAAGTAGATGGTTAAGAAGCATATAAGTAGTATTACCTATGAAAAGCGGAAATGAAGGTTGGACACGACATGATACCCCGTGTAATTTTGAAAGGAGCAAGTGATGAATATCTCGATTAAAATACTTCTAAAAATATACACTCATATAGTGTATCTCAACTTTTATACTCTTTTATTATTGTTCAAATTAATTAATACATCTTTTTAACTTGATTATGAATTTCTCTAGAGAAATCTGTTGGGGAGTGACTATTTGTTATGTCAAGATAACTTTTGAGTTGTATATTTTTATATTAAAATTGGGAACAAAGATTTGTTTGGTAGTTGGGTGATTATATAAGTTGTGATCATTTTGTTGACAATATTCTTTAAATCAAGAAGTATCACGTGTTAAATCACATAGTTTTGACCTTATAGGATCCGTGCTCTATTGATGTCTCCTCCCACAATGCCAGCAATATAAATTAGATTAATTACAAATTCAAATAAGAGCATAAGAAAAAGCCAATTACATGAAGATTTTCAATAATTACTAAAATATAAGTAGAAATTAAAAAATGATACACAACATGTCTGAAGCTTCTTATCATGGTTTATGCTAAGATTTTACCAGATTCATGAGCTAATGAGAGGAAGCTACATAGCTATATAATTTGTGAGATCTAATGTATTGGCTGCAAGCCAGCACAGTAGCTCATGGTATTGTGAAATGTGTCTCCACTGAGGTTAGGGATTTTGGTTATGCCAATTAACTTCCACCTGTCTATTTGTGAATGGGTATGCTGTATATCTCTAGTCTTCTTCTCTATTTTGCTCAGATGGGCTTGATCCCTACTTTACATTTTTACTTGTAGTGTGCTGGCAATAGAAGAACTGCCATGAGCAAAACTCGCAGTGTTAAGGGAGTTGGATGGGATATTTCTGCTATAGGAAATGGTTAGTCCATGCTGAAAAGAATGAATTTTGTTTCTGTTAAACTATCTATTTATCTGGAAAATGTTGCCTATAAAAGAAAGCATTATATGTTGGCCAGTCCTATATATCAAGCTTTATAGCTCTGAAATTTCTATATCCTTCATTTCTCAAAAAACTATTTCCTTGATGAAAATATTATATTTTGGATTGCAATAACTGTCAATGTGGGCTGACAGATGCTATGGCCCTTGATGGGTTCGGAAGGCTTTTAAAGTTGTTGAGACTGATTCAACATGAGTTTATCCTTTGTCTCGACAACGATCTTTTAAAAGCTTTCATATTATATTATATTGGTGAGTTATATTGGTTCCTGTTTCTCTCCCTTAATTTCACATCTTCCAGCATTTTCATTTCAGCTGTTTGGGGTGGAGCTAAATTAGCAGATGTTCTTGAACTGATTGGAATTCCTAAGTCCTCACAGAAAACACCATCTGGAGGAAAACATGTAGAATTCGTAAGCATTGACAAGTGTAAGGTAAATCACCCATTCAACTCCTGGTCACTATTTGGTCACTGCACGATGTGAAACTTTTACTTCTTATAGTGACGTTGTTTTAATTACAGGAGGAAAATGGAGGTCCTTATAAAGCTTCAATTCCAATGAGTCAGGCCACAAACCCCGAGGCTGACGTTTTACTTGCTTATGAGATGAATGGAGAGGTATTATATGCTTGATTATGTAACAAACTTGTTTAGTTTATAATTATTAATCGTGGTGCTCTCTCGATCAACTCCAAACAGCCCCTTCCATGGCAATACTCTACCTGCAAGAATGTTCTTCCTGTTCTTATATGATTTAACAAAAGTTTTTGGTAGTTTTTCTCTTAATACAATTATATTCTGCTTATGATTCAATTTTCCAAAACTCATTTTCAATAAGACATTCTCCAAAAAAAAAAAAATTCACTATTCCAAACATATTTCCCTAAAAATGAAAAATGGGGCTCAAACTAGGGCTCTGTGCTGTGAAGAATCAGGACTGATTGTACCATGGAGGATATAGTGCATAAAGATCACATTCGGATGTAGATGTTAGACTTTGTAGATTTGTTGGTACACCCACAGTTTCTTAATTTCTACTTTGCTTTTTACTAAACCCATGTTTGGTACTCATTAAAATTTTCATTTTCATTATTCTACTCATTTTCAACCACACATTCTTCAATAAAATAATATTTTCCATTATATTAATAATTTTTCCTTCTTTTCTAAGTACACATTTTTCATCAATCTACTATTCCCAAGTACATTCTTCCCAAATAATGTGGCTCAAACACACCCTAAATCAATTCAAAGGAAAGATTGTTCTTAATATCTGCATGATTTTATTTTCCTTTTTCTTTCTATATTATTAGATTATTTTGGAGACACACACACACACTCACTTTCAGCGCTCTACTCGCTCTCCATCTATGCATGCACATCGGCCATAGGTATTTACATGCCCCTTATGTTTTCTTTCGATAGATTGAATTTGATCAAATAAAATACGTAATATTCTAATTTGATAAAATTCTTACTGTTCTAAATGGAGTCATTAAGGTTCTCTCTCTGCTTTCAAGTCTTTTATGGTTTGTATTGTACTTGAACTTGATCGTGTGATTTGTGACTATCGAAAATAAACTTTCGTTATATTTCATTTTGGTACTTTTTGTTAATTTTGAGATGTTGAGTGAGTAATATGAAAATAAGTTTTGACGTCAATATTTTCCTTTATTCGGTCAAATAATTAAGTATTCATTTAGCGAGAATTTCCCTATCAATATTGGGCTTGTTTTGAAACTCATATTAAAAGGCAAATTTTGGACTCGAGAAAAAGTAATTTCAGATAAGTTAGGCTCATGATATTGTAGATCAAATAATCCATTTTTAGATTAATGTTAATTAATAATTTAACATGTTGGCAGCTACTGTGTCACAAGAAAATTCGAATTTGATCTTTTTAATTTTGGATTAGGATGAAAGCTTTTTGTATTTCTTGTAATTGATTTCCATTGGAATTCTAGGTAAGAAATTCAATTTGTTTTTTAGAGCCAATTCACGTGTGAGTTCATGACTTGATTAGGAAAACATTTGTTTATTTGAAAGACTCTATTTACTCATTAACTTCTATTGAAGATAGATTATTAGTTACTCTAGATACATAAAACAGAGAACACACATTGAATACATAGTACATGCATACAGTAGCCACACAAAAAATATAAAAAAGTAGAGAATATTTTCACAATTAAGATTCAAAAGGAATACTGGCTGACATTGTCACTACCGTATAATTGCGAATTAAGGTAGGATCACTACGCTAAGTTGTTATATGAATTAAATTTTCATTTAAGCATGTTATTCGTTATGTTTGCTCATGAAGTATATGTTTAACCGATAGTCGCAGAGGCTTATTAGAACTTTAAGTAAATCATTGGATCATCGGTTTGCTTATTTATGAAGGCAATATATAAGGATATATGATTAAATTTATGGTTATTATGTTCATATAGCACGTGTAGCCAACTGTGTATTTATTTGAGATACTCATTCTTATGTAACCTTCTTAGAGTAATCGGGGATTCTATGGTGGCTCGGCCTGAATGACACTTTTTTTTAGAGAAATTTATTTCTTATATTTTAGATTGTCACTTCTATGTTTAATAATCCTTGGGGTGTCCTACAAACTATAGTTTAAATTCATGCTTTGAGACGGAAAATTTTAATGTTTGAACATGAGTTTTAGTAAATTCCAGCATTTTGTCACTGTTTTTAGAATTGTACTATGATCGGTATATTTAGAATTTAGCATTTTTTAATTTGAAAATGATCCCTTGTGAGTTATCTATCATATCCAACTGAAAAAGGTTGATTGGAGTACCGTAGAATTTATTATAGCAATTTTGGTAAATTGTGACAGTCAAATCCGGGATTACAAATCAGTCTATTTAAAAATATTTTCCGGGCCTCAAAACGTCTTCTTCGAGACCAAATTTTTATATGTTGTACTTATGAGTTTCATACTTGCTGTTAAATTTTCATATTTTTTAGTCGAGGTTTACAAGGTCAAATAAGTTTTGTAGCTCACTACACAACTGGAGAAAAACTGTTTACAACTTTCTGATTTCTTTAAAACTCATTCCAACTCATTTTGTTCCATATTTTTTTTTCTCCAAGTCCATATGTTTAAAATGGATAAGATTTTACAATTTTTATTAATTAATTTAGATTAATTTTTTTTATCTTGCATTTGAAGATTTATGTTAAAGGACTCAGGTTTGGTAACGCGTCGGGTTACAAGAATTCGGGGCGTTACATGATTGATAGCCTAAAGTCCTTTCTTTTAACATGTTGTCAAACTTGTATCTGTATTCTGTTGGCATGAATTTTCTCTGCTCTATAGTTTCTTTTGTGATAGAGTTTAGCACCATCTCCCTTCCAGTTTTCTTTCTTTTTGCATCTAATCTGTGTGTTTTGGATTTGCTATGATGCAAAGACTCTTAACAGGGATCATGGGTACCCGTTACGGGTGATTGTCCCTGGTGTTATTGGTGCTCGTTCTGTCAAATGGCTCGATTCCATCAACATCCTTGCAGAAGAATGCCAGGTTAAAATATTTCCATAATTACTCTGAAGAATGATTGCTTCTTTGCTAAGCTTTATGAAGTTTATATTGCTTCCGTATAGGGATTCTTTATGCAAAGGGATTATAAAATGTTTCCACCTTCAGTTGATTGGGATAATATCAACTGGTCTACGAGGAGGCCACAAATGGATTTTCCTGTCCAGGTGTTTGCTCATCTTCAGTTTTGCTCTTGGTCAATGGGTCTGTGTAATTAATAAAAGAAATGTTCATTCAGAAAGCATTGTAATTCTTATAATCTTTTGCACTGTGTAGCAGGTATATAGTCAAATATGAGAGGAGGGAAACTACTTAGTAATATGAAATATTCTTGTTTACAGCTTCTAAATTCTTTTGCAATGCTGTGGTGCTCACGCGAATAGAATCTCCAAGTCCAAAATGGTTTTCCTATGTTACATTAGCCACCAGAATAGGACAAAATTTATATTTTAAGGACTGATTGTTTGCTTTTTGAGTTTCAAGATAGGATGGAAGGAAAAGCTTAGTTAAACTAACTGCAAAGTTGTTGGAAGCACAATTTGTTTATTTCTTATGGTAGAATGTATAGTGTTTTAAAGTTTCTTGAGATGATTTTTCAATTGATACTCAAATTTATGCTGCTTGCAGTCTGCAATATGTTCTCTGGAGGATGTAAATGTGGTAAAACCTGGAAAGGTCAGTATGCTATGATATTGCTATGCTTATGCTTCTATACTGCTTTTCTTGTTTTCGGCAATTAAATTTCATTGATACATTATGTAAGCAAGCAGTAACGTGATGAAAGCCCTTGTTTGAGGGCCCATTTTTATAAGATGTATTTTAGAATAGTGATTTTTTGGAGAATTTGTAATTAAAAATAAGGAAAAGTTTACGATTTACATGTAAAATTATTTTATGGGAGAATGTGTGGTTGAAAATGAGTCTTGAAGAAATGAGATTTTGAAAAAATGGGGGGCCGAACATAGGCTTAGTTAAGACACTAACACATCACTTACTTGTTTTAACTTTGATTGGGACAACAATTTTAAGGAAAACAGCATAAGAAATACCAAAAGATAGTAAGCATTTTTTTTTTTCTTTTTTTTTAATGAAGTGACGGTGTGAACTATTAATGGTACTGTTAGCCAACTGAATATATTATGATACTACTTATGCAAGTCCTGTACCTAATTAGAAGGTACAGGTGCCATTGAATTCGGTACCATCACCTTTTCGGGATAGATAGGTGTACCATGGATATTGGTACCCTTACCAATATAGGAGCAGAATAGTATTCTAAGTGTAAGACTGATTTTGCACTTGCATTATACAAGTAATTGCAGAGGTTTAGGTCAAATCACAGTAGGCACATGCATAATTTTTATTTCTTACAAAATAGAGTTTGTGTACGACAATTTTATTTACATGAAGCCACGTAAAAAATACTTAGAAAATAAGAGGAAAGGGTTATTAGTTATACATGGTTGCCTAACCAAAAACACAAGTTAACTTCCTTTCTCTAATTTTTTATCTCCCATCTCCAGCTAAACAAAAGTGGCTCCCATTCTTTCTTCTCTACCACCATTGCCCAATGAAATTCTCAGCCATTGCGCATCGAAGCCCAACTATTTTCTTCGGTGATCTGAAAGTGGGATAATAAGTAGGATAAATATGACGTACTTAGTGAATAAAATATGATGTATGTGTACTTAAGATATATGAATTACACGTGTTCTTTTCTTATCTGTTGGCCTCTTATGGAGTCAATGATTGTACACCATGAGCTCGTATAATAACCATAAAAGTGACTTGAGCATAAATAATTTTGGCAACTCTTTCTTTGCCATGGTGACATGTTTCTGGTTGACATAATGCTTAAGCCACATGCCGTATCTATGTCATAATACTAATCACGTGCTAGTCGGCCACCATCAAGATATCACAACACCAAATAACTCAACTCACATATGGTCTAGCCTATATCCAATCATCAGACCACCAGGTGATCCATTATGTGCCCTTTTGTGGTGCCAATTGACCCATGTTAGTGTACAACTCATGACCCGTATATATTCATGTTCATGATGTCATTCGTTTACTTCTACCGTAATATCAATATGTGAATGATATTTGAAGATTTATCACATTAAATTCATGCATTACATGGTACATGATGTTTCACGTTTTAATCATAAATACATTCATAACGATCATACCATGTAATTACACAATGATAAGTGGTATAGCTATCAAAGATGTAAATCAAATAATGCAACGTAACATGTAAGATCACATCTGATAATATAACACGAAAGATAAAGGCCTTGCTACATATTTTTCTCACAATTTTGTAGATTGGTACATTCAAGGGCCGTTGCATACTAAGTAATGCATAATAACCTGTATTTAATGTTTCATCTTAATCACAACAACATTAAATACCATTATTCTGTATGGGTATCATAAAATCAGGTTGTGCTACCTTAAGAATGGATATGATTACCTTTTTGTTATGTGTGTTATGATTTTCCTAAAAGAGAGGTACAGGTACCTCCTATACCAGTATACTTTGGTGTGTAGATATGTTAACCCGCGAAATAGGTGTGTGAACCCAGTGTTTTTGTACTTTGTTACTGGTACTTGAGGTTCTGAGTGTATATTCGCGCACATGATTTTCTTCATTTAAAATGTATTCTAGGATTGTTAAAACTCTGAAATTTATAGAGACAAATGGAATAGTAGATTCTAACCTCAAAATGAGAATCCTGCCTTCCTTTTTAGAATATATATACAACTTTCCTCCTTATTTTGTGTGTTTGTGAGAAGCAAAGCAGATTTGGGTGTTGTTGACTTATTAAACGGTAAGAAATGTTACATTGGAGGTCAAGAAGGAGGCTTTACCTCCTTAACGTAAAATAAGGTTTTCCCTTGGGGGTTAACTTTCAAATCTAATTCATTTTTTCCTTTACCAAGATAGTGGCGAGAATTTTGACCATTATTGTGGTACTCTATCTTGCACTCGCATGTGTGAATTTATGCTACTATCAGCGAGCATTTATAAGTTGATCAAAGTTATCAAATTATGTGCAAACCAATGCCATTGTCCGTGAGGATTTCTAAGTTGAAACTATAAGCTTGATCTTAATTATCAACGATGAGCGCACGAGGCGTGCAAGCACAAATTGTTGAAAGAGCAAAAATATTTCTATTTGTTTCCATGGAATATTCTATGCTAGCAAAATCGTTATTGAAGCACACATGAATAAAAAATGCTAAATCTTTTGAAAATGATATCACAACCAATGAGTGAAGAATACATGGCCTGGTGAGTAATACTTGAAAAGGTAACATATTCATTTGGAAACTCACTAATTAATGATTGCCACGTGTTGCTAAAGAGAGAATGACTAAATTACCATTTGGCTTCATCAGATATCTATAAATAAGTCATCAATTCAAGCAGAAAGGAGATAAAAAATTGGATATACACTCTTTTCAAATAGCCAATTCCCTCTCAACTCTTATATTCAGCAAATTTAATTGAGTTTAGAAAGAGAAAACCATCACAAGGTTAAAGGAATTTGTTAATTTCAATTTTGAGAATAACAAATTGGTACTGTCTATGAAAATCTAGAGCAAAGATAACCATGATTTCAGTCATTTTTTAGGGAAGCCACCAAAAAACTATTTGAAGAAAATGAATTAAGTTGAGATAAATCTTGTTGAGGTTGAAGCTTTGGAATATGGAATGGAAATCTCCCAGTAAGAACCATGAAAATAGCAATGTCAATCCGAAAAGTTAGTGGGAGGAATCCCATGGAAAGTTTCCAGTAGGTGGTTCTCCGACAAGACTCCATTGCTAGTGTAGGAAAATTTTCACCGCTTGTACCGTATAGGGGATGGCTGCAAGTTTAAGGGTGTTGACATATGAGAATGCATTCCTACAGGCAATGACAATAAATCATTCAAATGCCAAGTTGAATTTCAAATTGGAATTAGGAGAGAATGATCTTAAACCAACGGCAAGCTCCCTCTGCCCTATGGGATGTGGCAGCAATATTAGAGTCTCCAGCCCAACCTACCTTATGAGCGTGCGGACGAGGTCTACAAGTGTTTTTGATAGGTTGGGAGTAGAAGTAAACTCTCATGGAAGGAGATATCATCATCCAATCGGAGGGTAGTTTGTCTCCATATCATGATGAATGTGAAGATAGGCTCACGAGGTCCTATTAACTAGACGATGAAATGAGAGTTTACCATTCTCAAGAGAGATTAGGGAGATTCCAATTCTTGATAATTTTATTCAATCAAAAAATGGAGAAATATAATAGGCAAGGTGACCTAATTTACTACTTGAGCGAATACATGACCTAAACGAAGCTGAAAAAGGTGAGTCCAACACTGAAGTGCCAAGCATTTTATCTAACATTGAGTGGCTCAACGGAGAGAGAAGAGATGATATAGTAATAGTGTCAATCAGGAGCTCATCATAATTGGCTTTCCTTGGCGCCTTCATTGGAAGCCGCCTTGTTGATGTCCCTGCTACAAAGCTCAATGATATGAGGCAGGAGGAGGAAGAATCATTGAAAAGCTACTTCTGTCGCTTTATTGTTGAGCTTATTGCAAGTGTAACCATATCTGACGAAAAAGCGAGGGATGCTCTATGGAATGGACTTCGGATGGAAACTCCCTTTTGGAGAGATGGTCACAATAAAAATCCTGCCACAAATCACCAGCTCGTCAATCTTATTCAGGTTCGAATTCTTACAAAAAGAATCATCGAGTAGGAAGAAAATTATTGGAGGAGAATCGGCCTTCACTGATTGTGACCAAGATGATAG
>CAIGRL010300399.1:0-12139 GCA_903798325.1 Fraxinus xanthoxyloides
AAAAAAAAGTTGGAAAATCATTTTCCCACCAAAGTGGTGGGAAAACAAATTTAATGAAAATAAGAAAAAATGGATCACATGGGTAGGGATGGCACGAGGTGAGGAGGGGACCGGGCTGCCTCCCTCGCCCCGCCAAGAAATTCCCCACCCCATCCTCGCCCTGTTACCCGTTTAAGATATGGCGGGGCGATGCTCTTGCACCGTTTACTACCCCGTTAATTTTATTTTTTTTTTAGTTTTTGATAATTTATTTTATTTTCTTCATTCATTAGATTGAGACAAATAATTTTAATTCTCATTTTCTATTAAAACTAATGAAATTTTATTGTCAAGAAAAATTTGGCTATCAAACTCCAAAAAAATTGAAACTTGGAACCATGGAAAATAAACAACATCAAATCGAGCCTAATAAAATCAAGTCATTGTTTGGTATATATTATTTTTAAAATACATTTTTCTTGTCTTATTTTTAATCACACATTTTTCAATAAAATAATATTCCACATAAACGCAAAATTTTTCTTTATTTTTTTTTATTAGATATTCTCCATTAAAATACTATTTCAAAATGTATTTTCATTAGAAAATTTGAAGTTCAAACATGCTCTTAACATCTATTACTCTAAATTCATCCACTAATATATATCATAATTGAATACTTTCCGACCTTTTATATCTTTTTAGAAAACAACTACCAAATGAAACTTCCATAAAATTCAATTGAACCCTTTCCAGTAAAGTGTAATCTAAACCAGACCATATTTATCTTGCGCAAAAAAAGTTAACAATAATGTGGATTAAAGAAACAGAAAGAACGGTCTATAACAAAAATTATCCCCTTTCCGATTCAGGACAACAAGAGTGTTCTTCCTTTTTGCTTACTAACTGAAAGACCCAAAATCAAGAACATCAATCGAAGATGGAGATAAATCAAGAACGGTAAAACCCAACAAGCATTCTTGACTAAAAACCCACAATCATAAATAAATTACAAAAGATGAAAAAAAAAAAAAAAACTCAATAGCGTGGAGCCCATAAAATGAAAATTGAAGCAACTGATTCATTATTCATGAATCAATGGAAAAATCCAATATAAACACACGTCTCAATAACATTTTTTTATTCAAAAGCAACATATAAAGATCGTAAACGTGGTAACTATGTTCAACCTCAACGACTTAACTCGAAAAAGAAATTAGTATGATTGAAGAACCTTTAAAAGGACACCGATCAAGAAATAAAATTCAAAAACCGAATTAATAAAACAAAAAATTACAAAAGACACCAAGTAAAGTATAAAACCGTTCAACTAAAACCCTCCAAAAATTGAATAAAAAAAATTGTTGTTTAGTATAACCGCGATTAACCATTTGTTCATAATGTTGTTGTTCAAATCATAATCTCCATAGTTTCACTTTCTCTTCATCTTCTTCGAATCCGAAACTATAATACGGTGAAACACATTGCCTCAATATTCAATTTGAGGACAACACAAAAATAGTGGTCATGATTTTTGTAGATTCTTAAAACTTTTGAGGAACAATTTTGGAACTGCTTGTAAATGTCGCAACCCCAGCACACGCAAATTAAGGAAACTTATGCCGTCTCCGCGTAGCGCTAATGAGCTTTTCTTCTTCCTATATATATTATACACTTTAGAAGGAATGATTTATTTCTCAACTCTCTAACATTTCTAAACTAAATGTCACCTCAATGAAATTTTTAACCAGGGATCATTACACCATGAAAACCTTCTTGATATTCATGCTTGTAATTCACTTCTTGTAATTACAAAATCAAAATGCAACAGTAGAGACAAAATCCTTCTACAAATCTTCGTCCGACCTGGGGTTGAAGTAAGCAGTAACTTTAAAATTTACCCATTTTCTTAAAAAAATTATTTACACTTCATGGTCATTGCAAAAATAGAAACATGTACAAAAACAGAGATGGGGGCTAAAAGTGATAACTCGGCCGAGAAGATGACACAAAATTGACAATAGAGCGAAATGGAGATTGAGAAGAAAAATGATGATATTAATGAGTTTAGTGAGGATTTGTACTATACAGGATGAAGAAGACGAGAGAATGATTGTCATGGAGGAGATTGTAACTCAAGACGCTAAAATGGAGAATGAAGTTAATGTGGTTGATTAAAGGAAAGTTTCTGGATGGAAGCAGAAGATATGAAAGAAATCAAAGACTCTATCATGTTTTAAGACTGTTGCAAAAGTTTTAGGAAAGAAGCTTGTGGGAGACGATGTTTGTTTCACCTGTCTGACCGCAGGTGAGTTTCTTGTATAGTGACATATAATGTTAAGAATGTAAGTAGAAAAATGTGTTCACGTGTTTCTCATATTTTTTTGTTGATTTTGTGTTTTATGGGACTTATCAATAATTTTCCATATGAATTACATGTCATCCATTTTGTGTTAATAGAGATGAAACATTTTTAAAGTCAATGGGATATGGAATTGTGGTAAGTATTGCTTTCTATTTCCGCAAGTATTCAAATGCATGATTGGAGATACATAATGAATGTTATATTTTATATGATATATAATTTGAATAATATTTTGTACAAATACCTGCAAGTTTCCTTTGAGTTTTGTAAATGAAGTTTATATACGTATAATGAATTTCAAAAATTATAATGTGGATGTGAATGAGTCAGATTACTTAGTCCTCATATTTAGCTTCTTTTGACATATCGTTCACATGATAGGTAATTTGATTTCTCATCAGCTATATAGCAGTATTTTTTGTGCTACATTTTTCTAATTTGATCTATGATTTAGCATTCCATAGTTCAGATGTTAGGTACGTAACTATACAATGTGTTAATATTGACTTTCTTCACTAATTACTAAGTCACACGATCTGTTGGAACTAATGTTTCAACAGTTCTAGACATGTTTTTGATTAGTTCTTGTATAAGATTGATTTTGTACTCAATACTTGCAAATAAGTTTTTGACTACTACATGTATGATTTAGGATCTTTTGAGCCGAGAAACTTGTCTAACCATATTATATCTACGACACTTTTAAAGTTTTTATTGTTGCTTAGCTTTTACTCTTTACTTATGGTTAACTTTAGAAACATATAAGCTTGTATAGTTTGCTCGATTGATGCATTTTAGTTGAACAGTTCACCATTGATTGTGTTAACAAAAGTGAAGTTATTTTTTACTCTACAAAGTTAAGGTAAGTGTGACATTTCTAGACATTACATAATTAAAAATTATTTATTCCACTTGCAATTCAGTTTAGATACAGTCATATGGAATAATTCACATTATTGTCTCATTATAAATAAGCTTTGACTATTGAGTGTACATATAAGGCTTCGAATACTTTGTCATAATATGCTTTAAATGCATCTTAAATTTGGTAAATCCTCATTTTATTTTTTCATTAGAATCTAAAAAAGATTTTTTTTTTATTTTTCAAAGTAGTCAACGATGAATTCTCTTATGGAAAGCAAGCTGTGGGAGTTTGATCGGAATTTTGATTAAATTGTTTGTCTATTGTATCGCAGAAACGCCAATTTGAATTCTGTGTAATGAAACAACAATAATCTGTTACATTATTTCATCCGTGGAAGCATCACCCCTTAAGACACAACCATTTGAAATCATATAAGGTTCATAACATAGATGTTGATTTCACGATTTTTTCTTGATGCCATCTCACCACTAGAGAAGTTTCTAAATTTTGCTAGATGTGCCTTTGTTTGGTTGGACAATTTTTCCAGTAGAATGTTTTGGTTTTATGTTTAAATTGTCCTCAAGTTATGTGTTTCAAATTCACACGTACTGACACGTGTAATAATTTCGACTGTTCAATATAGAGTAGTCAACTTAATTCACAGCCTAAAACTAACTTATTTTTCTTGCTCAAACCTAGGTCTTCCAAATCTATTACTCTATATATTTGTAAATACTTCATGATGCCATTTTACAATTTTTTTACTATGCATTTTCATTTTTTGATGCATGCTTCATTATTTAATGAATCAAATATTTCTTATTCTTGTAAACCTACATTCTTTATATATGTCAAACGTTTATATTACCAAGTAATGCCACTTTCTACATTTATGTGATATTTTCAATTTTATTTTTGATGAGTTTCTCTGTGTAATAATATCAACTTTTGAAATAATCACCTTATTAGATAAAACATCATCGATGCAATAATATGCTCCAAAAACTCTTGAATAATCTAATAAATCTTAAATTGCGTCTTTTAATATCTACAATTTCTACATCAATAAAAAACAACACATACAAAATTCGTGCAACACACGAATCAATTACTAGTCTTTAAAATACTCTTACCCATGTTTGACACCCATTTTAATCTCATTCTCAATTTTTTCTTTTTTTTCATTTTAGTCACACATTTTCTAAATAAAATAACATTACACATAAATCAAAAAAAAATTATCACTTTTCCACCGCACATTCTCGTATCAATCATTATTTTAAAAATTCTATTATCATTTTAATGAGATTTAAACACGCAATTAGAATGAGTTGGCTGGGGTGTTTGGTCATTTCACATCCAAAAAATGCAAGTGAACGCAATCCCAGATCCAATACAAGGTCAATTTAGTAATTACAACTACAGTGGTGTAACTCTAGGTTTTTCTCACTCTCTTCGCACGCGCACAGTAGTTCCCATTTCGTCACATCATTTCTGTGGAGGAGCTGGGAGCAGCACCGTATCCCAGGTACTCAAACCCTAGCCCTAGAACTACGACACATGCACATACACAAAAAATGTTTGTATCTTCTCTTCACTTGTGACTCTCCGGGGTTATCTTTTTGTGTTGTACTGAAATTTTCTATTTTCTGTTTTTTTTTTTTCCAATTTTTTTCGCTCAGGATTTTTTGGGAGTATTAGGACATATTGTAAACTGTAATTGCTTTATTAATAGGTTTTGATATTTTTTTTAATTTCGGTTAATTGATTTCTGTAAATCTGTATTTTTGGCTAGGGTTTAGGGTTTGGGTATGTGATTTTAATAACTTAAATTTATGTTCAACATTTTTTGAGTAATCAATTGATCAAAATATATTCGTTTGTTTAGATTTTAGTACAATTATCCGAGGCTGGTCCTCCGATATTTGGAATGCAAGGATGTATTTTTGTGGGAAACATCTTTCTTTTTCAGAAATTAACCAGTGTATAATAGTGAATTGGTATTGTGTGGGATTTTAGTTCAGATCCATGAATTTAATGCACTTAGGTTTTTAGGCGAATATTACCACAAAGAAATGCTGTTTGTGTTTTGGTAAAGCTGAAAATTCTTTTGCTTATGGATTTGCTGATATTAGTTTTACTAATGAAATTTGGTGAATACTGTTGATGCAGCATCAGTTTGTTAAGTTGGAGTTTGAAGAAAATGGATAAGAAGAAGCCACTAGTGTTTTTCGATGTTTCAATTGATGGAGATCCTATTGAAAGGATGACTTTTGAGGTTTTATAATTTCTTTGACTTAAAAGTACATATTAGCCTATGTAAATTTATTTGTAATTCATGTTTAATGTCTTCAATATTTCAATCTACTACATTCCCTTTATGATCTGATATTTATAACTATTAACATTTGCTATTATGATGCAGCTTTTTACTGATGTTGCCCCAAAGACTGCGGAAAATTTTCGTGCACTTTGTACAGGTAACTTGCAGTTTCTTGTAGTTCACACGAGAGTAGATCTACACTAGCAAGCCTTTCCGGACAGGACGAGGAAATGATGAATTGATTTTTTTTTTTTTGGGGTTTCTTTGTTGCTATATCTTTTCTTTCCTCAATTTTTAAAATCTCTCATTACATTTATGAGTTTATATCAACTTTGTTGAGGAAAAAGGCAGACGCGCTTCTATTGGGATTGCGAAGTTGATACTATGTGCAAATATGCACGTTGTTTTGGGAATCTCCATCTCTTTCAACATCTTTTGTGGTCTATTTTCTTCTAATAGGTGTATTTCTCTTAAACTAATTTCTATATGGATCTACTATTTATTTCTTCAGGAGAGAAAGGTGATAGTCCTAAAGCTAAAAGGCCTCTACACTATAAAGGAACCTTCTTCCACCGTATCATCAAAGGATCTGTGGCTCAGGTATGTAAGTTACATTTTATCGCATCATCTATTTTTCGATACGTATGCTTGGCAAATTCATTCTGTGTTCTAGTTTTGCATGAATTAGAAGTGGTCTTTGACTTTAGCAGCTATCCTTGTTTATGCTGTGAAATGACTGATGGTCATGATTGCTTTTCTATTGAGGTAGTGTTAAGGTTGTATTTACTGAGTTGGCCATTCCTAAGACTCACTTTGGTGTACATAGTCCAGCTATGCACAATTAATGGTTTCCTTGATGCCTAGTGGGTAATTTCTTTTTAACTCTGTTTTTGCAGGGTGGGGACTTGCTTCGGCGAAATGGTATGCCACTTCAGATAACTGTTTTCTTTTGATCTGCTTTTTCTGAAGATATATTTATAATAACTTTTATACGAGAAGTAACCTATTTTATATGTATCTAGTTTTATGCTTTAAATCCTAGAATACATTCATTGCCTTTTTCCTTTTTCTTGTTCTTAAGCAATGTCAGATCTCTATCCTATATCCATAGAGAGCCTGGCATTTCGTAAGATAGGTTGCTTTTGATTGTTGAATGAAGTAATATTTGTCCCTTTGAAGTCCTGTGACACTTTCTTCATGAAATGCTGTACTTCATCTTGATCTCTGTTCCTACACAAAAATATGCAATCATGCCTGATGCCTGTTATATGTGAAAGAAATAGTCATTTCTTCATGGTGAATGCTAGCCACATACTATTATGGAGAATCTCAGTAGCGTGAATTATTTATTAGCCTAAACGTTTGTCTTATTTTGATCCAAGTCGTTAGTGATTGGCTTGGCGCCTTCACTTTATACTAAATGGTACTATTACTACACACTTCAGCTGATTAATGGTTAAAATGCCTTTTTGTGTAATCAAGTGGTGTGGTTCTTGTTGACATCTGGAATCTCGAGTGAATAACCCTTTCCCCTTTTCTAATCTAGTTAAGCTTGTGGTTCTGTGAGTCAATTAGAAGGTATACCTAATGAAAAACGAGATAGGAGGGAAGAGAAGATAGAGTAGAAAAATGAAAAAGTAGGAAAATAATTGGGAAAAATAATTGGGAGAAATTTCAGTATCGTGTAATGGTGTAAATAGTGGACAAATCCTGCTCCCTTTATGACCATTTTGTTTTTCCATTCTTAATATGGAAAAAGATCCTATGCAAATAAACCCTATGAAACAACATCAAGTGATATGAATAAGTTTTGTCTAACCTCTTTGCATCACTCTTATGAACTCGTGCCTCTTTAGGTTATATAAGACACGACTTACTGGCTTAACCACCTAAGATATTTCTTCTTCAAATTATTCGAACTGGTGTCGTTAGAACATGTTATAACATGGTCGGTATATTTCTCATTTTCTTATTTTCTCTATTATAATATGGTCTTGGATAATTCTGATGAGAGTTTTTTACAAAACTTTGAATGCTGATTGCATAAAACTGGTAAACTACTGAGTGAGTTGTGTTAAAACTGCCATAAGGCACAGGTCTTGAAATTGCTAGGCATACCTAATTAAGCCCCTGTTCGGTTCAGCTGAAAAACTAGATTAAAATCTAAGCCAAATTCAACATTTAATTTTAACTACAGATTTAATAGGACCCACAACTTTTCAACCACACATTTCATCATTTTTTTTAATCAAAATCTACTAAAAATCTGAATTTTATCTAATAAACCAAACGGGGGCTACAATGCCTTCTTTAGTCTACTGTCATTAAAACAAGGCCTGCTTACGATGAAGCTCATTCTTGATTACCGAACACTTGCTTTTACTTTTCAGGGAACTATGGGGAAAGTATATACGGTGGAAAGTTTCCAGGTATGAATACAATCTTATTCGTAATTTGTTTGCTGTGTATATGTTGGTCTTATCTGCTGAGATCTATATGTGTGTGTTCCTTTCAAAATGTAAATCAATCAGTTAATAGAATAAAATGAAAACCAATTGTTCCTTTTCTGTTAAAATTGCTTCTCCTGAGAGCTAGAGCATTTTTTTTTGTCATGATTTGAAGGTTTGAGCTTACTTTAATTATATTCTTGCTGCATTGGAGCTATAATCCAAATGGTATTGAAATAATTGTTCTCTTAAGATGCTCATTTGGTTTTTAGATAATCATTGAGCTTTCTTCCCAGTTGCTTTTTGTTTCATGTTGCTGCAAGCATTTAACACTTGCCTATATGTATAATGTCATATTATCACCTTCTTTGCCTTGTATTGTGTAGCATGTCTTCATTTCTGGTTTTCCTATCAGACTGCCAGTGCCAATCTTATATTTTGAGAATGAGCATAATATTGCAAAGGTGTACGAATGAGAAGTAATTAGGTTTCTTTCTCATTAGAGAGCAGTTTTGGAATTCAAAGCAAATAACATGTAAATATGTGCTGTTCATGTGTTTAGTAGTTTTATGACTTGTATTTTGTTCCCGTTTGACGTATCTTGAGCTGCTCTAAATTTTAATGTTCTAGTAGTTGGTGGCAGATATTGAATTTCTTTCTGTTTCAGACCATTGCATGTTCTGTGTATCATAAAAAATGGTGGATTATATTTTGCTTCTTCAGTTTATTTGTTCAATAGTCTGTAAGTGATAGCGCATTGAGTATTTTCACATACATTTTGCTTGATTATTTGGAAATTGTTTAGGCTCAAAGTAACCTGATTATTGTCTGTCTTATAGCATTGAATTCGGTGGCTTTATTGTGTATTTGCCAGTTATCTTACATAATGCTAGTTAATAAAATGTTTCTTTGTTTTTTTTATTGGTGAATGCTACACTGGCCAAAACTGATTTCTGTAATTAACTCATTGTTGTGCCCAATGGTAACAGCTTCTTTGAGCTTTCCTTCATGCTTGGTAGAACTTGATTTTCTTCTGGTATATCTTGAGAATGCTCAAATGATTAACTCATCTATTCTAGAGTATCTAAGGTATGAACCAATCCGAAGGATACTGACAATATCATCTTCCAAGCTGTTTTAAGCTCTGATGCTGCCACATTATTTTTGTATTGCATAGAGTTTGAGTCCATATCTGGTAACGTTTCCTGGCACACCTTCCAAGGTCACCATGTTTCTGTTGATTGCTCCTACAGTTTAATACTCAAAGAAGAAAAATTCCTTGTTTAACTAATAAAAATGGCCAAATACTTTTGTATGAGAGTATTCATTGATTCTCACACCTTGGTATTGATGTTATCGTCACATATTTTACAATTTTCCCTGGCTATTCTCAACTGATGAAAGCTGTATTCTCAGCATTGCTTGTAACCTCACAAACTTTTCTTTTGACGCTTGTCTATCGTTCTGAATTATGTGCGGAAACGTTGTCTCTGTTTCATCATATCAATTATCTAATTGATAAAACAATGAACCCTGAGGGGTAGCTCAATTGGTCAGGCCTTGGGTTTACTCCCCAATGGTCACCAGTTCGAGTCCCCTCAGGGCCACTGAGGTGAGAAACGGCTATAAACTTCAGGGCCCCGTGGGATTAGTCGAGGTGCGCGCAAGCTGGCCCGGACATCCACGGTTATCAAAAAAAAAAATTGATAAAACAATGAACATTATGCGCTGTTCAGAATGTACTGTCAACATGCAAGAATCTAGAAAGAAATGCATTGTCTGCTGTTTCTTTGTATGCAATGGGCAGGCTATACTTCAGGAAATGCACCGTTCAAATTAAGTTTAAAATACTGGGAGTCCTCTAAGACACGTAATATGCTGCTTGCCAATCACTGTCACCTGGATTTTCTTTTTCCAGTTGAAGACCTTGGTACTAGCTACCGTGGCTGTATTTATTGTTTGTTGTTCTCTGACTGTGCAGTTCTTTCTATGCTTTAGTTTTCATTTCTGCTTGCATTTATATAATGGATGTTTTGCTTGTTGCCAAAATTCATTAAATGTATATAGATTTTCCCTAAAGAGAAGAGTTCTGGTTGCATCAGCATTTTATCTTCACAGTTGCATTACTATTTTTTATTTTACATAATTATCCACTAAAATGTGGCAATTTTCAGATGAATCTCCGAAGCTGAAACATGACAGCCCTGGTCTTCTGTCTATGGCAATTGCGGATAGAGATGAACGCGGTTCTCTCTTCAGTATCACATTTAAGGCTGATCACCATCTTGATAGGTCTGTTTCAACTTTTATGGTCTAATGGGGCTTCTATCAACCTGTATTCAGTGCTTGTTAAAACTTTTAAATTGGAAAATCATCTCCTGTTTTCGTATAACGGTTCAATATTACAAATTTATTCTCTTGGTTTTGTTGGAATATATTTTGATTATGTCCATTTTTTAGGTATATCCCTTTTTAATACTTTCTTGGAGCACTGTAATTTCACAGAACTCATAGATTCTACATTCTTTTCTGTGTCTCTGAAAACAGGGTTTAATACATGAAAAAAATAAACCAATTAATGGAAGTCACGCTGTCTTAAATTTTTGGTTTTGTTCATCTCAAATTGGTGTCTGAAATTTTTGGTTAGAATGTTTCTCAATAGTATCTACTTAGGGACAATAAATTTAAAGACAGAAAGCCTGATGACACTAAGATGGAATAGACCCAGTAGGATGCCCAAACATCTCATAGAGGAAGTAATGGTAGTATCTATGGGACTTGGAAAATGTTTTTCATTGCATCCCTCTTGATTGGTTGGTGGCTTCTGCTCAACAGGAAATCTGTTGTCTTTGGGAAACTTGTGGATGGTTATGAAGTGTTAAAAAAGATTGAAGGTGCAGGTGAGGAAGATGGTAGACCGGCTGTGACTGTGAAGATAATCAATTCTGGCGAATTACATGATGGTAAGAATCCATACTGTTCCAAACTATTATTGACACATTCATCCTGTCGTTTTCAATTTATGGCGATAAAACTACAAAGTGACTGATAATAAGAGTGATTATATTGGGCAGTGGTGTGGCATGTTACAATATTTTTTCTTGTCTCTGAATTGTGAAGTGAGTTAATGTATTCATGTTTTGCTTCTTTCACTTGTTGGTTTATTCTTTCTCATGGGTTTCTGTCTGGTCATGCAGTCAAAAAGAAAGGGAGCAAGTTAAAAATGGGCAAGGATTCTATTGACGGTGATGGCAACGAAGTACGACGCAAGGGCAAGCACAAGAAATCTTCGAAGGACAGAAAGAAAAGGAGAAGATATTACACATCAGAATCAGATAGTTCATCTGATACTGATATAGAGTCTTCAGAATCTGATAGTGAGTCTGATTCATAAGCATCCTCATAAAGTGACAGTAGCTCATCAAGTGATGACAGACGTAAGAAGAGGAAGAGATCTAAGAGAGATAAACATAGACGGAGAAAAAGAAAAGATAGACGACGTGAGAAACGACGCAAGAGACGTGATAAGAAAACAAAACACCGATCAAAAAGGTAGCAGTTACCATTAATTGTTGTGCCCAAGTGTTATCATCCTTTTCACAGCTGTAGATATTCACTTCGGCCTCTTGCATAATTCACATGGAATGTTCACATGTGGTTCTTGATGTGTTCATGTGGGTGTCCTGGTGCGAACCTCATCTCATTGATTTATGAATTTACCTTCTGCAATGACTTGGTGCTGTTGCATGAATTGCTGTGGTATCATATTAATTTCCCTTTATTACCGTTCAATAGNGAGAGATAAACATAGACGGAGAAAAAGAAAAGATAGACGACGTGAGAAACGACGCAAGAGACGTGATAAGAAAACAAAACACCGATCAAAAAGGTAGCAGTTACCATTAATTGTTGTGCCCAAGTGTTATCATCCTTTTCACAGCTGTAGATATTCACTTCGGCCTCTTGCATAATTCACATGGAATGTTCACATGTGGTTCTTGATGTGTTCATGTGGGTGTCCTGGTGCGAACCTCATCTCATTGATTTATGAATTTACCTTCTGCAATGACTTGGTGCTGTTGCATGAATTGCTGTGGTATCATATTAATTTCCCTTTATTACCGTTCAATAGCCCAGGGGCATTGCGAATTAGAAGACGG
>CAIGRL010300402.1:0-14525 GCA_903798325.1 Fraxinus xanthoxyloides
CGACAAAGAGAACAGGGCCTTAGCTTTTGATTTTTCTTTAGTCAAATCAAAATGGATATGGGACCATTTTACTTTGTGCTGAATTATTAGTTAATACATATGGGCCCACTTTTACGTGACATGTTTCCAAGAGTTCAAAGAATTTTGTGCGAAATTTCAAATTGATCATTTAAATTCTTTTTCTAAGTCACTAAAATATGTAACGGTTCCCACCACGATCTTAAATTTTAATCTAAGTCGACATTTATTAGTAGACCAAACAATGCGTGTTCAATTGCTATAAGTAGGGTTGCCCATGTTTTTTAAAAGACGATTCTTTTCTTATTTTAGAGATCAATTTCCACCAATATTTATTCAAATGGCGAGAAAGTCAAATCCCGTCAAGTTCAAGATTCATACTAATTGCACACCACCTAACATAGTAACATTATGTATAGTCAATGATACCGATTGAAAGTTTGACGAATATTTCATATTAGGGTCATTAACGCGAGAGATGGTAGAGTCGTACATAATTCATACAAAATGATAAATTTAGTAGTAGTAAGTGTATTTGACAGTACTGGTGCAGGAGACGTAGAGAGAGAGACTAACTGAAGACTAACTACAATTAGATTGAATTACATAGGTAACCGGGTTTCAATTTACGTTCAGTATGGTTCTAGTTTCGTAGCTGCCTATACAAAGGTTGTGTCCTGCTGTTAGAGAACGACTTCAGGCTCGTCTGAATTCCATTTACCATTTCTCAACTTTGTGATTTAGCGATACTTTCTCGTGCTCTTCCATGGCCTTTGTTACTTTTATATAGTAAGCAATCAAGCATCAGTTTATGCATGTTCTATTCAATGCTTTTCTCAATAATGTTCAGAAATTTCCTTGTTCTTCCTTTGTATGCATATATTCCAAAATAAAGTACAGAAAACTAGATAGAACGGAGTACCGTGCCAAAGAGAAGACTTATAGGCTTTCCCATAATAAAAATAGAGCATGTACGGAGGAACGTACATGATATTGAAGTGGACAGTACGATAAACAACATTTGTTTCACAAAATAACATTAATGCATTGATGTAACAAGCAAACCACGACTTCAAGACGATCCACTGGTACACAAGTTAGCATTTGTCTGCCAAAACCACAAATTTACTTTAATACGTGATAAGACACAGGAAAACGTCGTTTTGCAAGCTCACGATCAAATTACAACAACATTAACTGTGCACAGAATAAAACACAAATGAGTTGAACCAAATGAAGCACCACCTTTTTCCTCGAAAGAAAACTTGAATTGCACTGACCCATGTGCATAAGTTTGCTTTTAAGGAGACCAAGTAACATATTTATTGAAAAAACCTGCAAACTCCAATAATAAGATATAACATGGGTATTTCCTGGATGTTCTATTAGATTTGTCACCCTCAAAAAGTCAATTATTTCTACCATATGCTTCGGGGTTACTGAATATTGGAGATCACTGCTCATAGTTACTATTTGTTACCCATGGTAAAAATTTCTCAGAAATCACTACTCGAATTTAGAGTTTCTGCAGTTCCATTGCTTGTCTTGCTGATGATCCCTTTACCAAAGTACTCAGCAATCACAGAAAACCCATTCTTCGAAGTTCTTACTTGCTGGAAGAATTGATCTTGGTTTTTTGAATTCTGCTCCAAGTTCCTCTTCTTTTCTAGAACAGCCCTGTACTCAGGAGCGCACTCTGGGCATTCTTTATCATTGTCACCAAGGCATCGTTGATGGAACGAATGCATACACATAAAGTGAACAGCAGGAAGGTCAAGGGTGAAAGTGCAAGCTGTACACTTGCTAAGCTGGAAGATTCTTGCATTTGTTCTAAGATCCTGGATTTCTTTTCTCATTGTTGAAGTTTCCTCCTGCAAAATAAAAAGAATAATGCATGCTTACTTTTCTTAGTTGATGGTAATCAATGACATAGTTCCAGGCCCAGCCAGAAAAGAAGATGAACACAGACGCAGAAAAGTGAGATATTACAGTATTTGCCGAATGATTATTTTTATGCCATTTGATCATTGTTTACATGGGCCAATACGTACAAGCAAATCAAATGAAAAGATAATTTATTGACTTTGTCAAATAGATCATGAGCTAAAAGACCAAACAACTGGGTAGAACGATGGAAACCTCACAGGGGTAAAACTCCCAGTATCCTACATCTCAACATCAATGTTCCCCGTATACTCTTCAGTTGAATGTCTATTAATTTTCAAGCATAGGCCACTCAACTTCAGGTAGTCTAACTGATAGTCTGTATATCTGTATACTAGATCTAAACAATTTGTTTCTAAGCAAGTGCATGATTCCAGATTCACGCAAGCACCATATCCATCTTAGACATTTATCAATTCAGTGATGTCATAACAATAGTCTGCCAAGCCATTTGATATCACCGTGATAGAATATTGTAGCTTAGAACCATAAAGAAAATGAAGCATGAGATGTGTAAGATATACCAGTGGCAGAAATTTTGAAAATAAATTTTAAGCATGACAACACTCCCCCCAGATCCTGATCTAAATACCCAATATATGTTCCAATGAAAAATTTAGACAATTTCAAATATAATCACTGTTCTAAAAAATAATGTTGGCAGATACTCAAACAGGGGAATCAGGTCAAATAAGTCCGTGCAAATTAGAAACAAGCTCTAGCCTGTTTTCTCTGTGGTATTTTAAATCTTGAGCCAAACTCTATCCACTGCAAGTTCTCTGATAATTTATGCTGGTCAAAAATTTGTAAAATGCAAGGCAAATTATTGTCTAGCTTTACCATTAAACGAACAGAATGACCAACATACACATGCTCCAACCTCGGTATTAGTCAGGTGATACTGATGAATGTCTGTCTATGAAACATTTTAAGGACATTTATCAAAGAAACAACCCCCTTTGCTTCTTCTAAACACGAGATTTGAACCTTGAAAGAAGATAATTCAAATTATATAATAACAATAAGCTTAAAGTATAGAACCCAAACCTGATACTTCTCAATAGCTCTGCGGTCTTCCTCAATCAGTTTTGACTCCCGTTCCAGTTTTCGAGCTATATAATCTTTAATGACAGAAAGCGTAAGGCATGGATTTCGGGACAAGGTTTGAAGAACAAGAATAGGAGGCAAAATATCATCCCTTTCAATATACATCAAAACTTCTTTCACTTCTTTGGAGCAGTCTTCTCCAAGTTCACCAAAATAGTTCAATAGATCTGACCAAAGAGAAGGATCACCACCCTTTCCTGAATCCCCTAGTCTCTTGCAGCATGCAATTAGACCCTCATGATCATGTGCCTGCATATAGCAGGAAATCACTTCTTTATATAATTTCAACTTCTCATAAAGATATAGGAGCCCTTCTTTGAAAGCGTTCATTTCACACAGAATTATCGCGAGATCAACATCATACAGTGGCTGCTCCTGTTCAGATGGCCATGCACTTTTAAGCAAGAGTAAACCCTTCCACTGTCTCTCCTGGCAATCTTTCTCCTCATTTACATCATTCCTATCCAAAATTATTTTCCCATTAGATTTTGTTCTAGACATAGTGACTGTACTTGACAGTTGATCTCTTCTCAGATCACCGTTTTCGTTGATGCTATTTTGCGAAAGAGATGGGAAGTTCAAATCACGAGACAAGTATAATTCCAACAGCGTGTTATGGATTTCTACTTGAGCAGGTGAGTCCTTCACTTTGTTGGTGTATCTTTCAAGAAATTCCATAAGTGACTGCGGATGATGCACGAAAATATTGAGAAAATCAACAGGAGATGGCAACATGGTTAAAAAGTTACTATTTGAGGCTCCCTTCTTGACTAGTTCACCTTCTTCAGTGCAAACACTCATCAGTATTTCAATTGTTTCCCTTGGCTTGTGCTCTATAAGAACTTTCCCATATTCTTTGACAGTAACCCCAGCTTGATTAGGTTCAAGGCTATTTATATATTGCAATGCTTCATCATACATAGCTAGATCCTCAAGTAAAATCTTCAAGTACCATTCATGCTTCCCGGCCTTCTTGGCAACATACATCGCCTGCTCGTGGTAATTAGCAGCTCGGCATGCCCTTATCGCAGTTTCTACATCAAATTTATGTTCCCCCACTTGTTCCTCACTTTTAATGAAAACATTCAGCTTCTCAACATCTTTCAATTTGGTATAACAATTTAACAGAAGTGTGGTATGGTCTTTTGAAGCAAGCCCTTTTTCATGTAACTTCTCCAAGTAATTTGTAAGGTTGTAGATTCTTTGTGCATCCAAAAACTTCTGTATGACAAATGAAGGTTCAAGATAGCCGATGGTGTGGATGTACTGAGACATAGCTTCATCATAGTTTTGCTTGCTATATAAATGATCACCATATTTCCTCAGCACTTCAGCGGTTGCAGCAGCATCAGCTTGCTGGCTCTGAACGAGATTAATGGCCACAGAGTACAGGTTCTTCTTGAAAAGCATATCTAACTTGCTCTCCATATCCTTCTCTACGATAAAAAGAGCAGATTTGTCTGCCATTATAAGTACTATGTTACCCCATTCACAAAGCATGTGAGAAACTTCTTTAACTGCTAGACTGTAGGCAATTAAATGGTTCTTCAGATCATAGATGTTGAAAGTATTCTTGCCAGTTCTTTGATCTGCAATAACACATAAAAGGTAACCACGAAACCACCCAACGAATTTTTTCTCTCCCTCAAATGCCCAACAAGGACCTCGACCATCAACTTCATAGAAATAGACAGCTTCAGAACGACCAATGATAAGTTCCTGATTCCAGGACAGTAAGAAAGCTATCTAATTGAGCTTGAAAACAAAACTTGTGAAGGAAAATACTTCAAAAAAATAAAAGAAAAACGTCTAGAGATGCATACCGAGTGATCACTCATTGCTACACTAGAAGCAGTAGATCCAATCTGATCAAGGGTTTGCCCTCGGCGTGATTGAGTCTGCAAGTTAAACAAGCTAACTGAATTTGGAGTGACTGCAAACAGTTGAAATGCTTGGCCATCAACTCGGAATCCAAGACCATTAATAGGAGACTGGTCTTTGTCGGAATGAGCATAATCCACCTGAAGCTTAAAGCGCTTAATGCGCTCACGTGCAATATCGCCTTGGATACAATAAATACAACCATTGTCCAATCCAATGGCAATAAATATTATAGGTGGAACTTCTTCTAGAACTAAAAAGGATGTTATCTGTCGAAGAGGAACTGATGTCAATTCAAACTAACAATTGCCATTATTTCATCAATTTCAAGAAACTGCCTACATAATTTACATGTTAGACGATAAAAAGTAAATACCTCTGCTTCAGGAAATTGGTTGGTAAATATCCGTAAAATTTGAACACATTCTGGACTTGACGTACTTGAGCCCTCATCTTGCATTTTAGCAAGGTCAAAAACTTTCAAGCACATGCCTGACTGTTGCGGAGATATTTGCTCATCCTCTCCTACTGTAACTAAGAAGTTTCGTTGCTGATTCACAAGTTCAGTAACATTTTCAATTAGCGAAATTCTAATTACGGATAAGCAATAACAGAAGGATTGTTACTTGTACTTCATAACAAACAAACCCATATTATATATCCCAAATTAACCGATGCACCTCAGAACCCTATATCTCAGCAATTACCAAATTAAGCAAAACCCACATACTTTCTACTCCATAATAAATAAACCCATCAACTGATCAAATAAATTAAAAAAAGGCGAAAACGAGATAGGGAAATTAAACCTTGAGCTGCTGGAGGTAAAGGACGGAGGAGGAGTGTGCGGGGAAGGAGTAGAGGAGTTGGAGGCCACGATCGAGCAACGAAACGGTGCCGTCGTCGCAACCCAACACGATCTTTCCTCTGCCGCTGGAGCAGCACTCAATTTTGCCCTCTATTTCCTCTGGAATCCTGCTTTTCTTCTCCTCGAAGAAGTCGAATTTCCTCCATTGATACATTCTGATATATCCCAAAATGCACACACTAATAATTAATCACGAATACACAACAATTTCAATGCGGATCATGGATCCATCTGCAATAAATGTACAGATACTGGAAATATAGATGATGAAGCGTGTGAGAAGTGGGGTTATGTTGGGAGAGTTTTCATAGTGGTCACGTTAAATTTGTCATTCATCGGGCAAGTTACTCTTTGGATAATACAAAATTGAGAAAATTTATTGACAAAATTGGTGCGTCAAAATTTATGTGATTGATTTCAAAAATTATTTTTAAAATATTTTACAACACATATTTTGTAAATCAATTTTGTACAAGTAGCATGATTCGTTTTCTTTATTCATCCCCAACGACTTTTTATTGTAAAAGACAAAATTACACTTGATAAGATTATTAAGCCCCAATTTTAATCTAAATTAACAATTAATAATTAATTTTAACTATATATTTTATAGCATTCATAATTTTTCAACCATGTATTTCATTATTTTTTATTAAAATTTACTAAAAATCTAATTTTAATTCCAAACAAACGGGTGCAAAATTTCAAAAATATGGTTATGTTAAGAAAACAAAAGTAACATTTTAGTTGCAAAAAAAAAAAAAAACAAACAAACACTTCTCATTTAAAATTTCAAAATTAAAGGTGTGTTTGAGTCACATTATTGTATTTTGAAATATTAGATTGACGAGGAATGTGTAATTAGAAAAAGAAGAAAAAGTTATTGATGTGATGGAAAATATTATTTTATTGAAGAATGTGTGGTTGAAAATGAGTAGAAGAATGAAAATGAAAATTTTAAAGTGTACCAAACAAGGAATAAGTCACTTTTTTATCTTTTTTTCCAACACAGATAATGATTCCTTCATTTTTCATCTACTTTAACATTAAAATCTCGTAAATTTATCAAACGCTTAACAATTTTTTTTGTTCATATCCACACTTCGAATAGGTAAGTATATTTACATATATTGAATTTCGATTTCATTAAATTAGTATTTTTTTTTAATCTTTAGATTTTATTTCGATATATGCTAATACGTAGATAATTTTATACATTTCATTTAACATATCTTTAGTTTTTTTAAACAAAAAATCAAAAAAAGAAAATTATCGACATAGTTAGATCTGGTATTTTAAGAATCAAGACAATTAGGGAACACCATAACATACTGCTCGACCGTTTGGCCCAATGACGACCCTTACCATTTTTTTTTAATTTTCATTACCCTTTATTAATTAAATCCTTATGGTTAATATTTCTTTTCATTTTGATTTGTAATGCAGATATGTGATCAGCATGTCTTCCCCTTTTGTTACTTTGGTGAATTTTAAAGGAATGAAAATGGACGAGTGAATGAGGTGGAGTTATTGGAATTGTGATAACATTGAGTACATCGTTTGCGAAAATGTACCATGAAATACAAATCTGGTCAACGTCGATCCCTCTTACGATATGAAATTTTGATTTATATTTCACAAGCATTCCATTCAATTCCATGGGTAAAAGTTAATTCTGAAATGCAAATGAAGTTGCTAATTCAATTGAACCAAGTTAGCAAGTCAACTTTATGTACATAACTTTATTGAGAAAAATGTTCCCAAGAGCGAATACGAAGATTCTGATGGAGGGAATCGTAATATAAATGACTTTTGAGACATAAAGATAGCTCGTGAGAATGATGTATTTATTCTCGAGACAATTGCTACTCATTATAATCTCACCGTTACATATAAAATCCAAAAGGTAGTTTGAGACAACGAGAATGAAAGTCAACTTACAAATCAAGATTTGATTATTTTATCCTGTCATAGACATGATTCGTAAGCGAGGCCGAGTACACGGTCTTCTAATTCTTCATGCATGGTTCTCGATGATGAATATTTGCATGTTGATCAACTGTTTGATACAAAGAGAGATTTGTAGGAAACTGTGCATCTGATTGCAATTAAACATAACTTTGAGTTTAAAGTAAAGAAATCAAATAAGTCCACATACACAATTATTTGTGTTAACGACAGTTACAATTAACGTTTGCGAGAAACGAAGATAGACACGGGTGAATTCTTTGTAGCTCACAAGAATGTACAAGAACATACATGTGAAGTGGTCATTCGTCGATATGATTACAGGTAAGCCCAATCATGGTTTATTGATCGACAGTCAGTGCATAAGTTTCAGAATTCACAAACGATTTACACACCCGCAGACATCATTAACGATGTCCTTAGAGAGTATGGGGCGATCGTGAGCTACCGAAGGTCTAAAAGGATAAAATTTGTGCATTAGAGGATTTAATAGATTCAGACGAGGAGGGTTATGCTAAATTGGTCGGGTATTGCCATAATATGGAAATAAATAATCCTGACTCTACATTTTATATCGAGACCGATAGCGAGAATCACTTTAAGTATTTCTTTATGATTTCTGGACAATGCATTTAAGAATTTCAAAATGCGATGCAACCCCTAATTTTAGTAGATGGTATAACCCTGCAAGCTAGATACAAAAGAAAGTTGATTATTACTACATGTCAAGATGTCAACATCCAGATTTACCATCTTCCATTCGGCATAGTCGATGACGAGAATGATTTAGCAATATGTTGGTTCTTTAGTTGAGGGAAATAATTGGGGACATTAAGAACCTTGCCTTTGCAGTTGATCAGGACAACCTATAATAAATGGAATCGCTAAAGTTTTCCCCCGAAACACATTATGGTTATTACATGTACCATATACAAGACAATTTGAAGACTAAGTATCGAGAGATTGACATCGTTGCATTGTTTACGAGAACTGCAGAGGCCTACAGTTTTGAAAAGTTTAATAAGTTCAAGGTATAGAAAATAAATCACATGATGTACGAGAGTATTTAACGGTGAAGAATGGGATTGAGCATTGGGCACGATCACATTGTTTAGGATGTCGATACAACATGATGACGTGAAACTATGCGGACTCATTCAATGCATTATTGAAGAAGGATTGGGAGTTACCTATTCTCGCAATAATTGAGCACATTCGTAACAAATTGCAACAATAGTTTCATGATCAACATGCAAATCTACTATGTGCACAAGTATGCTAACCTCAATTCAGGAAGATAAACTATTCAAAACTGTAGAGATGACGGAAAAAGGTAAGTGTGAAACCACTGGATCAATTCTTCTTCTCCGTGAAAAGCTGGTGTAATATCGAATACATTGTGGACTTGAATAATAATACTTNAAGCTGGTGTAATATCGAATACATTGTGGACTTGAATAATAATACTTGCACGTGTAGATAATTTCACTTGCAGAGTTTTTCATGTGCGCATGCGGTTACAGTGGCTATGTATAGAAGATTTTCACCACACAACTTATGCACTCATTATTACATAGTTGATTATTGAAGAGTTGCGTCAAAACTATATTTCCTCTACCAAATAAAGTTGGATGGGAAGTCACTCATGTAAGTAAATAACAACATGTTAGTCAAATGTACAATAAATTTAACATAATTTAACCAAAAGCTTACGATTTTGTTTGTCTTGCAGTCATCACCTTTCTCGCGACAACTAGTATAACTCGTACCTCAATGTCTGCTGATCTTGCCAACATGGAAATGATGGTCACCATCGGCTCCAGTATATGCTCAAACTAGCCCTATGTGGTACAACTATGATTGGAGTCGTACACATACATCGTCTACTCAACTCCAAAACAATGCGAGTTTGCAATCATTGAGATGTAGAGATGTGTACGACCCATCCACAACTTTCCCATTTCAGCACGAGCCCTCTCATGTAATCTCTCATGTATGTTGGCAATGTGTACCGGTTTGAGACGACAAAGCTCATGTCATACTCAATCTGGATGACACTAAAGAACCTATACCTTATGATAACTTGGCTGGAACATCAAATGATTTCGTGTATCTCCGAACTCGATCGTGCAATAGTTCATAGCCACATTGATATGCTACAACAGTAATAATTGAAGGATGAAGATATGAAAATTTAATCCAATAATAACTGATTATGTGAACAACATAAATGACAAAGGATATGAACTTATTTCGTCGGCGAGACACGCTCCAATCTTTTGTATATCGTCAAACCATTTCTTTGTGTTCAGTATCAAAGTCTCCCCTATCATGTAGGTCATTTTGAAAGCATAAAAAGAAAAATGTTAGAAAATGCATAAATAAGTTAGTTTACTTTAGCAATATTTAGTAAAATATTTACTCGGCCCAATTTTGCTGAACCAACCATCGAACACTTTATTCTTTGCTAAGTCAACGTCACGGAAGAGGTTGGGCGACGTACAATTACACACGTCATCCCTCTTCGCCTTGACCGTGAAGGGAAAAACAACGTATTGTGACTACAATCTCGTTCTCTTACTAACCACCTTGTTTGGCACGTCACAACACGCTTCTTACCCTTCATCACGTAATCCTCATATGTGACATCATCCATCAAGTCGGGGGGGTCCTCTTCGTCACCCCCTTTGCCACCGCCACGGCCTCCGCCTCTGCCTCTGCCTCCTCCTCCGTCACTGGAACCTCCCACTCTTCCATCACCATCGGGACACCCCCTTTGTCCCGGGGACCGCCCTCCCCTCCATCAACACCAGGGGCACCCCCTCATTCACTATTACACTTCAAATCCATAATAAGGACAAATTTCAGGAATGGGAATTTGGAAACCTTCCCATCCTTTAGGGCAAAATGCAGTCTATTGCCATCGACGGACTAAAGCAGCTAAGTAATAGAGATCAATGATTTGAGTAGAAAACTGCATGTCCTTTAATTAATAGAAAGACCATAGGAATGACCGTGAGTAGTATGGCTACGTGCTCCTCATCAAGTCCCTCTAAAACTGTCGCATAACTAAAAAAGTTATAATACGAAATGACTTTACCAGATCTCTCATACTGGTGTCAAGATGATATTCTATACCGGAAAAAAAATAATCGTTAAAAATTATATATACAAGAGATTATGGAATAAACCATAATATCTCAAAATTCAACCAACCAGATTATATGCTACTGTATGCAAGAAATAAATTTATTTTATAAATTAAAGTAGAAAGTAGATTGAAAGAGAAAAAAAAAATTGAAGTATAGTAAAATAATAAAAATAAAACTAAAGTAAAAAGGGGAGATAAAAAAAGAAATTCGAAAAAAGGGAAAAAATGAAAATGAAAATGAAAATTAATTGATGAAAAAAAATTAGTTTAAGGGGAAAAAAAAGAAATTGAATAACAATTTATAAGAGTTTACATTAAAAAGAAGGAAATAAAAAAATTAATAGGAAAAGGAAAAAAAGAAAATGAAAATTAATTGATGGAAATAAAATTAAATTAAAGGGGAAAAAAAAATAAAGACGCAAATTGAAAAAAATATAAGATTTAAAATCCAAAAACAAGGAAATTAAAAAGGCAAAAGGAAAAAAGGAAAAAAATGAAACTTTAAAAAAATGAAAAATAATTGATGAAAAGATATTAAATTAAGGGAAAAATAAATAAAATTGTAAAAAAATATAAGATTTTTTTTTAAAAAAAAAAAGACAAAAGATGAAAAAGAAAAAAAAATTAAATTAAGGAAAAAAATAAGATTTCAAATTGAAAAAAATTAAAATTAAAATACAAAAAGGAAAAAATGAAATTGACAAAAAATAGAGAAATTGAAAATGAAGAGAAAAAAAATGAGTTGGGCCGGTTCAAGCGACCCAACCACCTGATCGGGGTATTCGTTAAGTTTGGACCTAGACTTCGGCGTCAAGTGCGTAATAACAGGAGAGCTCGTCAAAAATGACGATTCCGAATAGCTCCGTCACAAAAAACCTCACAATAGCCAAAATCAATATTAAAGCCAATTTTTCTTCCATTTCAACCATAAAATAAAACTCAATACTTGATTTAAGCTCAAAAATTACAAGATTTATTGATATTGCATGTGAAAAATCATTTTTCTACATTCCCATTTTACAATACAATACAGTGAAATATTAAAATTCCAAACAAATAGTAACATTGTTAAGTGTAGTAGATGAATAGTAAGTTGTCTGAACCTTCTCTCTCTCTCTCTCTCTCTCTCTCTCTCTCTGTCTCTCTCTCAAATTATTCTCTCTTTTCTTGAAATGGTTCTTTGGGTTATTTAATGATTTGGCGATTTTTTTCCCTTTTTTTATTTAAAATTAGTCGAAGGCCATTTTGAAAAATGGGTTGAGTCACATGGCCAATGACCACTATTTCCTCGGTTAGGGGATGTGCTGGGGTGGGCGAGCTCCTGTGTTGCAGTAAGAAGAATTGGCCATGTGACCCAACCCATATAATCATGGATGAGGTTGCAGTTTCGAAAGTTCAGTGACTAACCACGTAGTTTTTAAAATTCAATAACCTGATGAAAACTTTCGATAAAGTTCAGTGACTATTGAGGTAATTAACCCCAACATATCATGACTACCTCATTATTTGTTTGTCTAAAGCACCCTATTAACGTGGACTTGTAAGTTAGAGTATCGATCCCTCGAGAAATGTATCTTTTAATTACTCAATTTTAATGATCAAATAGACAAAATTTGATTTTAAGGGTGTGTTTGACTATAAGCATGGAATTTTCAATAGAAAGAAAATAAATTTTAGACAATTGAATTGTCTAGAGCCTATTTGCATGGAAATTATTAATTAAATATGTTCGATTGATTTAATTTTTAATCTAGAAAATATTATATTTTGCCCACATTTTATTGGTAGGTAGATAAAAGAGACGGGGATAAACGAGAGAGAGAGCGAATTACTTGAAAAATAAAATCTTACTTTTCCAAAAAAAATTATTTTTCTTGTTTTCGAGAAAAATATGGTCACATGACCAAAAGTAGGAAAATATTTTTCATGAAAAAAATCAATCAAACTACACAAATGTAGGAATTCGGATTTAAAAAAATGACATTTTTCAAGAAAAGTATTTGTAATCAAACACACCCTAAATGTGAAAAGGAAAATAAAATGATTTTATAAAGCAATTAAAATAGCAATTGGGAAAAATGATAGAAATTTGGATGAAAAAGGGTTTAAATCCATGATTTTACTTAACCATCGTTTCATTAATATCTCAATAAGTCGAAAACGCAGATTACACAATCACAATGTTAGACTTGATTTTTCGATTTTAGTTAGTTACCTCTATCAAACGAAATTAACCATAATTGATTGGTTTAATCTATTATATCTTTATGTCGAATATATGTTTTGTTTAACCCAAACATATATTGGCCACACGCATGAAATGACTTGAAACACGATAATAAATGCACAAGAACAATAAGGGGTTTAGCTTTAAATAGCAAATATTGACAT
Source organism: Fraxinus xanthoxyloides (assembly GCA_903798325.1). NCBI lineage: Eukaryota > Viridiplantae > Streptophyta > Magnoliopsida > Lamiales > Oleaceae > Fraxinus > Fraxinus xanthoxyloides. The sequence continues at coordinate 13,329 of CAIGRL010300402.1, forward strand.
TAATGAAACTCAGGTAAGCTACATCATAAATTCCAATATCAAGTAAGTTACACTATAAATTCCAAATCAAACAACTGTCTCATTGTAAAATAAGGGCACAAAATATAAAGATTAGAAGAAAACATTACACAATGGAGAAAAATTCAAGGAAAAAAATAATATAAACCGTGCCTTGGTTAAGTACTTGAAGATTTCGTACACTTGCCCTTGATTTCTTTCAATTTTTCTTCACCTTTCTTAATTTTCTTCCTTCTCTTCTTCCCTCCTCTCTCTCTCTCTTGAAGGAGTCATAGGCAGCAATCTCAAAAAGGCTCGGTCCTGAAAAAGCTCGAGTCGGGCAGGCTTGTGACTCGGTGGGGCCGAGCCCCATTTTGGGGGCGTCGACTCGAGCTAGCCTTGCCCGCGTGCTTTATTTTTTTTTTACTTTTTAAGTTTAGATGTATGTTTTTACATATTAATATTTAGTTATTATTTATAATACATATAAGTTGCATAAGATTTAAATACATTATAAAAACTTATAGATTTATAACAATTTTTTTTAAAAAAAACACAAGCCGACTCGGCTCGGCCCGCTAAAGCTCGAGTCGAAAGCACAGGTCGAACCTCATTTTTTTGGCCAAGCTTTTGTTTGACTCGGTTCGGACCCAAAAAAACTCGGACCTATTTTGCTCGAGTCGAGCCCAAAATTTGAGTTTCAGCTCGTGGCTCGACTCGACTCGACTCATTGACATAGCTAGTTATGAGTGGTGTAATGAACAATACCCTAGTTGTGGCTGAAAAGTATTTAAATGGCTGAAAATTCATCCCCTCCAAATTACAAAAGAAGTCCCCGAAGAAAAACTAAGAAAGCATACATGTCCTCCCAACCAAAAGCCCGGGCAATACAAGTAGGGGTGAGCAAAACTCAAACCAACCCGAGCAAATCGTCCAATCCGACCTAAACCAACCGATTTGGGTCGATTTTTTGCTTTTGTTAGCCGGGTTTCGGGTTTTGGGGTCGGGGGTCAGGTCGGGTTGGGTCGAGTTGTGGGTTAACTCGACCCAACCCCGAATACAGTGATAAAAAAAAATAAAAAAAAACGACGTTAAAACTTAAAATGAAAAACAAAACCTAATTCACTCCGGTCTCGCCACCCCTAAATTCTTAAATCCTCTCCAAACTTGAGACCAACCAACCAAATTTCATCTCTAAAT
>CAIGRL010300405.1:0-10799 GCA_903798325.1 Fraxinus xanthoxyloides
AAAATTTTATCACTTTTATTGACAACTTTCATGTAAAACAAAGTCAAATGAATGGTATTCAGTATGATATTTTTTTTAATTTTTTTTTTTTTGGGATTTGGAACAATTATCAATTTTCATGAAAAACAAAACCAAACGGATACCAAACTTTCAACATTTTCTAAATAAAAAATTATATCAATTAAATATAATTAATTACAATTCTCAGTCAAACAAATTTTAAGTAATTCAATTATCAGTAAAATATTTTTTTAATCCAAATTTCATCTTTACAATCAAACGGATGCTAAATAAATTTTAAATCTGACCCATCTTAAAAAACCTGGGTGCGATTTTCACAATTAACTTTCCCGCTGGACGGCTCATACTAGGGTGGAGAAAATTGAAAATCGAACAAATCAGACCGTTGCATTACAAATGCCATTTCTGACGAAATCGCAATTCACTACCTCATCTGTCACATATTTCTCCCTCTCGACACTCCACTCGCCGCCATCCATTCCCTTCTTCCAAATTACTAGTAAGAACTTGTATTTTTGGGATTTCGTTTTCATATTTTTTCTCTTCGTGTTCCACAGTTTCTCTAACTTCACTTTAAAACCCTAGTTCTTGACAAAATTCTTGAAATTGGGGATCATATCTTATTTATTTTTTTCTTTTTTTCCTTACTTAATTAAAGTTCTAACTGTGAAATGCTGTGAGAAAAGTTTTTACTTTGTTTTACCCCACATTAATATTTTTTTTTCCAGTTAATGTCGTGCAAATTTGAATTTTGAATACTGCGCGTATTTGAAATTTTGAAAGTTGTGTGTGTTTGTTGAAATGTTAGGAACATCGTTTTCCATTCTATTGTGATTTGAAATTTTTCTTGGAGAAATTAAGAATTGAGATCATCGTGATTATTTTCGGTTAATATTTTTCGGCACTGCTAGATTGTGCAGGCTCAGAGATCAATTTTGTTGAGTAATATTGGCTTTCAAGACGCACAAGATATTAAATTCTAGGATTATTCATGTAATAATTACTCCACATCATAGAAGAAAAAAACACAAATAAAAGGATACAGAAACACACAGATACGAACTACATGGTCTAATGGGAGTCAAGTATATGAATGTAGCCTCTTAATTCTAATTGAAGGCCATCTGATGTTTCAAACCTAGCCTTAGGGGGTGCTTTTTCATGTTTCTCTTCGGTACATAATCTTTATTAATTGATATATCTGTTTACTTGATAAAACTGTAATGAGTTATTGTCTTGCACAGTGTTTTCGATATGAATAGTAATAATGATTGGTAAATAAATGTAATAACAGGAATAAGAAGTAGAAATTGAAAGAGAAAATTAGTATAAAATTTAAAACAAAACCTGATGGTATTAGATTTTTCTCAAAAGTCCTAATTGTGTTTTGTAATAAATGTGTGTAGTACAATTTTAATATGATATGTTTTTTGGCATGCTTGTCCCTTTATCTTACCCTCGGCCATTGACATTTTTTGTTGCTTCTACAGACTACAATAGTCAACTTATTGAGGCCATGCCCATTATGAAGAAGGTTTGTCTGAAGATAACCTAATCTCCTGCCTATGACATTTTTGTTGTGAACTTCTTTATCTCCTCATTATGTGTATGATTATCTTTTTTTTGCCTTTTCTGTCTCTTTCTCTCTTTTATTTTGTTCTTTCACGACCCCCGGGTAAGGATTGAAGATGCATGCAGCTGTCAATGAATTTGCTTCTAATCATGTTAGTTAATATTTTCAAATACGGGTTACTTGTAAAAGAAGTACACGTCTTTTATGCATCTGAAGACTTTTTATATCCATTTCATCTGATTGTAGGCTGCATTAATATCACCTAGAGAAGATGCAACGCAAGAAGATAGTCCCTGATTAAGGGAATAAAATGCTACACATTATGCTCAGAGTTCAGAGTTTTATAACCTTAGGAACAATATGTTTGCTATGAAATTGCATTATTTTGCATAAATTTTATTGGAACCACTCTCTGCGCCTGCCCTCTTACCAGTGACGTGTGGATTGTATCTAAATATAGAACAGCAGTGCATGTATTAATACTATATACTCGAAATACAGGAAACAGGTCCAAAGCCTGCTTATTTTTGAGTGTTTTGTTTGACAAAGACATTGATTTTAATGGTGAGAGGTGGTTGTTTAGGCAATTAAACATCTGACTATTATAAAAACTTTGCCCTTCGAATGGTACTTTATGCATTATCTATCCATATAGATACATGGACATATATGATGCTTATAAATTTAGTCTAAACTCTAAAGGGAAGATCACATGTGAAGACAATTAAAAGAAGAGTCTCTTGTCTGATGGTTATGAGTGGGATAGGAAAGCTGAAAACCCATAGATACAATGTCAATTTTTTGGAGTAAGTTAAAGTAGGTAAATTCCGTAGCGGTAACAATACTTCATTTTAGTGTCAATCATGCAACTGTACTTCAATTTTGTTTAGTCGGCCACGCTTTTATTTGATTTCAATTTTGATAAATTTGTTCAACTCCGCTGACAATAATTGATGATGTGGCAGCTAATAAATGAAGGTTACTTCCCTCAACCTTTAGTTGTGGAAATGAAGTACAACTTCAATAAAATAAATGAAGGGCAACGTTGATTGCTAATGGAATTTTTTTTTTTTTTTATAATCGTGGATGTCCGGACCAGCTTGTGCACACCTCGACTAATCGCACGAGGCCCTGAAGTTTACGGCCAGGTACTCACCTCAGTGACCCTGAGGAGACTCGAACTAGCGACCATGGTGGAGCAAAATCAAGGCCTGACCAATTGAGCAACCCCTCAGGGTTAATTGCTATGGAATTATACAAAGTTATCCTACATTTTCGTGTTTCAATTAGATTGAAGGACAGTTATCAGAAATGGAATATACATGTTCAATTAGTCTTATAATAACAGCAATCATTATTATGAAAATTGCATAATTATCGATTATCTTACTATGTATTTCAATTATTTCATAAAGCTCAATCTTGGTATGCTTATTTGTTGGTGTTTATCATTGTCGGTGTTACCATTGGAGTTGTGTTGCACTATCCCATTGTTTTCTTTCTATATTGATTTTCCAACTCTGCTTTTACAATCAGATGATCGAATCATGGTTTCATGATTGAATTTTACTTGATTCTATTTTCAATCTTATAAGAACCTTCCCCCAATTATTCTCTTTTATGCCTTGATTTTGTGGAGATATCGGGATAACTGTTCCGGACCGATTTACGCATTTAAAGTCTAATGTCTTGGCCTTTTTGTTGTATTTTCCTTTTGTATTTGTTACCAGCATTCTGGGCGCAGCGCTATTTTGCAAGTATTTGATAAATTGGTGGAGGAGATTGGAAGTTCAGTTGACTTTGAACTTCCTGAATGGTTAAATAAATGGAGACCTACACCCTTTTCCTTTATCAGGCGCAGTATCCTTAAAAGCTTTAATTCTATGTTTAGTTCCATATTTTGATATTTGTAATCTTATGTGCTTGTTGCCATCTTGGTAACCCCTTTCCCAATCAATATATCAATGTTAATTTCTACCAGTTTTTGCAACTCTGTTTTGGTCTAATGACTCCCATCTCCCCCCACCTTTTCATTTTTTGTTGATCTTAACAACTTCAAGATGTATATCTTGAGAAGAAGGTTAAACGGCGTCAGGAGGACGATGGCATCTTTTGTTCATGCAGCTCAACAGCTGGATCATCTGGAGTTTGTGGCAGAGATTGCCTCTGTGGGTAAGGACATCTAGGATCAAGTTTTTCTATTAATTTAAGACTGAAATTCATTTATTTTAGCGTGGAATGTCAGGACTATACATTGGTCCCCAAAATGTGAAAAATAAATTTTAGAACCACATATTGGTTCCCGGAATGTGAGTTTACAAATTTAGCTTGAGCAGACTATTTTCTTCCATTCGATATATACAGTTTAATTTGACAGAATGCTTGGTTTACCCTAACAGAAAAATTTTAGTTTGTACCCGTCAAAGATCATTTGTTAAAAGGTAACGAACTTGTGTTGTTGTCTTGGACTTTAATGAAGAAAGAATTTAAGAGAAAAGGTTAAACATATTTTTCTCTGTTGCGGCTGTTGTGGCAGTGGCTAAGCCAGATTATGATGCCTCTCATTTTGTAGGCTTACGCCTCGTATGTGAAGGACCAAGCACCCTTTTATCCACTTTATATCACTTAAAGGAATGATTTCACTGACTAGTCATACCTTCTAGTCTGGATTATTTCTGGTGTTCTTAAGAAACAGTGTCCATGTACATCGAGTGTAGTTGAGACAAGAATGTTTAGAAGAACTTGTCAAATATACTCAATAAAAGACTCAGTGCCCCTCTACGTGAGGGATTCTCTCATTATATAGAAACCAAAATAACAACTAAATATGGTAGCAATCAATTACAATATTAATTAATGGTAAAAACAATCTATATATATCTAATACAATTATAATAATATAATCGTAATCTTCGACGATCTTCGAAATCTTATTCAATCTTCTATGATCTTCGGAATCTTATTCAAACTCCTTGACAGAACTTTGGGTAAAACACGAAGAGATAAGAATGAGATAGTATTGGATAAAGTTGCACTCGTTGAGGAGAAATTATGGGATAATTGATAGGGATGATTTAATGATGTTCAACAAAGGCTGCCTCATGCACCAGTTAGGAAAAGTGACAAGGAAGATATGGACCTAAAATCACACAGAATGGGGAATGACANTTCGAAATCTTATTCAATCTTCTATGATCTTCGGAATCTTATTCAAACTCCTTGACAGAACTTTGGGTAAAACACGAAGAGATAAGAATGAGATAGTATTGGATAAAGTTGCACTCATTGAGGAGAAATTATGGGATAATTGATAGGGATGATTTAATGATGTTCAACAAAGGCTGCCTCATGCACCAGTTAGGAAAAGTGACAAGGAAGATATGGACCTAAAATCACACAGAATGGGGAATGACAAAGGCTAAAACATTTCTGGTGTAACTTTTGTGTTGACCTTGGATGAGATAGAGCCGAAGAAAAGAATCCATGTAACAATCCAACTTAAGTATGTGATAAGGTTTAGTTGAGTTGAGCTAAGCTTTTTTAATGATAGCCTGTGTGTTTTCCGTGGAAATCTCTCTGCATCATGGAGTTTTTTCTTGTTTCTCTTCTTGATTTATTTTCAGGGGATTATACTTTGTTGTGTGTGTTAATATTCTTTGGATGGTGTCATCATTGTTTCTAAGTTGTTAACTGATGCTTGAGTTCGTGCATTTTCTGATTTGGATCTTGATTAGTAGTTTCTCTTTTTTTTTTTCCTGCAGCATGCTAAGATCGAGCTGCTCTTCGGCCTGTAATTGTGGGATCTCCTGTGTGAATAAGCCATTCCATCAACGACCTGTGAAAAAGATGAAAACGGTTGAGGTAAGAGTTGTTTTTTATCTTAACAGCTATAATGAATCATTAAATAAAAACAAAAGATCCCTTCTGCCGAAGTTGTTCTCATTTTCTTGTATCGTAACTTTTCGGTTCTGTTTAACTGAAATCTTGGAACACAGTATACACGAGTATGTGCAGGCATAGCCCGAGATATTAAAATTTCTTCAAAAGCTTGATATACATTCATGGTTCCCCACTCTCTTAACACTTAACGTTTAGCATGTTGAGCTACTGGACAAAATTGAGGAAGAGAGACGTGAGATGTTTGTTGGCAAATTAACTAGTATGACCTGCCAAATGTGCATTAGTGATTTTGAAGTGAGTAGTTTTTGATGATGTTGTAGAGTTCTTGTAGGTATGCCGTGTTATGCTTTATTATGTACTGCTTTTATTAATCTGACGAGAATCCCCCTTTTTAGTTTACTAATTACTTGTGTAAGGATTGTTCATAATGGTGGGAGTTGAGAGCTTGGTATACATTGTTGGGCTGGGAGTGTCACTTGATCTATGCTGTTTGTTCGGACAGATTTTCTCATGTCGTACCCGTATCTGTATATGCTGTCAAGGATCCTCTTTAAAAACTCTTCACATTATGAGAGCCTAGATGCATGGGAATGTTTTTCTTTTAGAAAAATCAAACCCACGATATAGTTCCTCTGAATCTGTGAACCCATTTAAATTCATTTTGCAATGGAGCAGAAACCTTAGTTGGTCAGGCTTTTGTAATCTGAGCTGATGGTAGTGCTGCTTGGTCTATACCTACACTTCAAGTTCTTGGATGTTTGCTCTCATCCAGTTCTATAAGAATCGGTAATTCGTTTTTTTGCTCCATAATTATGTGCAAAACGTATTTATGATTAGTGATTGCCCTAACATGACATGTTCTGTTCTTATTTTATTTTTTTGTTGATACTTCTATATGATTCATCTCCTTCTTTCAATGATGTACACCAACTTAGAGATTTTCTTTCTTACGCATTATTTTATCTATGTTGAATTGCAATGGGAGACCCAGTGCTCCTTTTGGTGCTAGCTCTGTTTGTCATACGTGCACAGTATGCAGCTAATTATTGCCATTTGTATGTAGACATTTATGAACTTATTTCTTTTCTGTCTAAGTTATATGTTGATTTTTGTCCACTGCACTTGTGCTGTCTGGTGGCATGGGATTGAAATTATTAAAAAATCAATCCGAACATTTCTTACTCCAATTCCATGTTTCCAAATACATTTTTTTTTTCCACTTATCAGACTTGCGATTGTGTTCAATTTCTATTGATTAATACTCATTCGTTAGATCTGTTAAAATGTGGAGTTGACTAATTGTTTTTGTGCAGACTGAAAAATGTGGATTGGGAGTTGTGGCTGAGGAAGATATTAATCAAGGAGATTTCGTGATAGAATATGTTGGAGAAGGTGACAACTCATCAGTTGTGCGTTTTTATATTATTAAGAGGTACTTTGTGTCTTCATCATAAGAATATAAATTGAATGCACAATGTTACTTGTCATTGCAGTGATTGATGACAAAACATGTGAGGAAAGACTTTGGAAAATGAAACACCGTGGAGAGACAAATTTTTACTTATGTGAAATTAATAGAGACATGGTGATTGATGCGACTTACAAGGGAAACAAGTCCAGATACATAAATCACAGTTGCTGTCCCAACACTGAGATGCAGAAATGGTCGAACTGATCTTTATATTCTGAAATTTAATCTCATTTTTCTGTTACCATAGTTCTCATTAAACTTTTCCGTTCAGGATGATTGATGGTGAAACAAGAATCGGCATATTTGCAACTTGTGATATTTTAAAGGGAGAACATCTGACCTATGATTATCAGTACGAGTTTTCACTTGAACTTTTGAAGCATATTGTAACAGCTAGTTGTGTTTCTTCCAAGAATCTTGATCTCCATGTCAGTCTTAACAAGTATAGCAGGTTTGTTCAATTTGGTGCAGATCAAGATTGCTTCTGTGGTGCTACAGGCTGCAGGAAAAAGCTAGGAGTTAAGCCTAATAAATTGAAAATTCCTTCTTCCGATGCTGCATTGAAAATAGTAGCAGGTCAAGTGGCTGCGAATTCTCCAAAAGTGAAAGCTGCTCTATCAGGAAAACATGTAAGCTTTGCTCAAGCTGCAAAACCGATGAGACAAAGTTCCACCTTTTTTACATACTCTGTATTTACCTTGTGATTCTTATACTCATTCCTGAATTGAACTGAGAAGTTAGCTTAGATTGAGAGAGACCGGTGGAGTAGGAATATTTAGGTGCCAAAACCTGAGTTGACCTCTTTCTTAGTCTGGCTGGGATTGACTTTTGAATGTGGTGTTGTCATTGATTGATTGGCCTTGCAAATTGTGCTCATGGAAGACTGAGCCTGAATTTCTGGTTAAAGTTCTAGAAAAGGCAATGGTGATGAATAGGAAATGACCTACAAGGACCCATGTGAACGAGTTGAAGTAGGAATAGAAGTTTCACTTTTTGCATGACAGCTTGAAGTTATTAGCCATTTAAAACATGGTCAGCAAGGTTTGAACAGGTGGGTGGATGTACAGTGCTATTAAGGCATATAGGAGTCATGGCATTTTCTCAAAAGAAATTAAGCCTAAAAGAGAAAGGAAAAGGAAAATAATGGAAGCCGGACACCATAAAATAAGTTTTAGAGAGTTTGATGCAGTGCCAAGTGTTATCACATCCAAGGGTGAGAGCCTAGAGACCCATGTTTCTGTCTTTTTTATCTGGCAAAGGATGGAGAAGTGTGAGGCAGTCGTCGATGATATGTAGGACAGTACTACATATTACATGCTCTCATGCTCAATGCCAACCTGCATTTTATTTATATCTTCTTTACATATTGAATGGAAGATATATGTGTACTTTCGCCACTTTCTGTAGGTTTTACAAACAGGCATTAAGTTATTGCATTATCTTTTTTTGCAGGTCCATTCAAATGGAGTTCCTGCTGTAGGTGAGTTAGGGTTACTCTGAATCAAATGTTATCTTGTTATTCAGTTTTGTCAAGGACTTTTCCTTTTGGATTTGGAAATTTCTGTAATGTTGGTTATTGTACTTACCTTTTCAGGATGTTTAGATCGTAAATCTGTTTCAAGAAGAAAACCTCATAATTGCATTGGTTCAGTAATAAGAAAACTTCACTCTCTGGATAAAAGGTATATCTGATTCCATAATCTCCTTGGATATTATCTATTGGTCATATTTTTTTTAAGCATTTTAATTGAATTTAATTGGACAAGTTGTTAACTCCTCTCTTGGTGACTGAATTTAATCTATAATTTGCAGTTTACATGTTCCCATTGTGTAATCGTTTCCGTAGTATCACAAGCCTGCTCGGGTTATTTAAATTTGGTCTTTCATGACACTGAACTTAAGCAATTTTATTATGGAACTAGCGTAGTGGTTGAGTATAATTTATTTCCCCTTTTCCTGGGGTGCTGACAAACTAACAATGTTTCATGCTCGCCTGCCACGTGTGACGTGACCAATATTCTTACAAAATATCTGAATATTCTGTTGCATTTTGCTTCATTTTTGCCAGGTCTTTTGGGATAATAAAACGATTTGATAAGGCCACAAGAAGACATTTGGTGAGACAGCAACGGCTGCTCTGATGCAATAAAGATTTTTTGTTTCCCAAAAAAATGTTACATTTACTGATCTTTTTGCTTCGACAGATCATGTTTGAAGATGGCAGCTCAGAGTTTTTAAACTTGTCAAAAGAGGAATGGGAATTTTGCGACAATTAATGTAACTTGTAAGTGACTTCCCCGCCCGCAAAGCGGTTCCCAAATGTTGATTATGCCTCTGGTATTCCGTGTGCTTACCTTGTGGTCGTGCTGAAAAATATGGTGTGCAACATCGGTCGGCCATAGACCCCCAGTTACTAGATCTAATCCTCCACAAAAAGTTAGGAATTCCGCATATTTTGACCAATTCAAGGTGAAAAATGGGATCGGGGAAGAACAAAAGGACTTCAGCTTAACTAAAACGAGACATCATTTCATTAATCTGTACATCATACATTTAAAAGAAACTGTTTGCTATATTGTTGTCTGACGAAAGAGATCGTGTTGGTGACCTTGATCTGTTCATTTTGGCAGGTATTAGAAATAAGAATCAATGTAGAAGATTAAGCCCCTGGTTCAACAATGACACAGAGACTTAAAACTGATACAGGCCAATTGGCATGTTGTACCAAATGTACTTTTTCCTGTTCTCAATTCTTTTGGACATCTTATGAATAATAACCATTATATTCCTTTTTTCGTTTTGGATTTGTATAAGCAATGCAAAATGTAACTTTATCATAGAATCTGCATGATTAGAAGTTGTAGGATCAGATATTGTGTTCTCTCACATTCAATACAGATCAGCTCATGAGTCGAAACAAGTTACGAAACCCGCAGAGGTTTTGAATCTCCAAATTTCTTTTAAATTGTTACATGACTCTCATCATAAAATATGAGACATGCCCCCATTGAGTTTTATCCAAGCTGTGAATCAAAGTTTAACAAACTTTATAGAATTGGACATGCGGGGTCATGCGATGACTCCATAGAGATTCGGATGGTTTTCGTCACTGAGAACTTATTTGGACTCGGTTTCTGTTAGATTTCTTCGACTAGGAACGAGCACATCTTGGTGAAGCTCTACGAGAAAGAGCAACTCAAGATTCTTCGTAGTTACGAAAAATAAATACCATCTGAATTCGAAAGAAGATAAATCATAAAATGTTTTGTCTTCGAAGGAGATCATCCAAAAATCTAATATCGGCAATTTAAGTCCGTTAACAATATCTCAATTTAAACCATTAACACAATAGAGTGGACTTCTGATAAGATTTTACCTAAGAGTTTGGTAACAAGCGTCCATTATACATCTTGTCAAGCAACTGCCGTGCATCTGGCCGTCTAAGGAGACCTTTGTTGTTCGGCAAACCGGTCCCTAGGCACACCGGACACACTAGTTTCCCTCTACCTGCACCAAAACCCATTCGTCACATATCATAAATGCTATATCAACAAAGAAATCGTGCCCAGAGGTTATGCTGAGAAAGGAAAGAAAATATTTTACGTCATGAATATTAGCATTGCAAACGGGGAACAAAGGAGAAAATTGACGGGATACTTTCATTTTTCCTCAGTATTGTGTAGAACAAGAGATTTGATTCCTTATAAATCCAACTACTGATTCAAAGCTTCCATTTAGAAATATTTAGGAGTTCAAACTTAGGCTCCATTTGATTGGCGGAATTTTCCATGGAAACTTTTGTAGTGCTTAATAGGCAAAATTTTCCTGGAAAAA
>CAIGRL010300409.1:0-17261 GCA_903798325.1 Fraxinus xanthoxyloides
GAAAGGTAACCCGTGAAACCCTGTATGGTATATATTAAAATTTTCATTATCGTTCTTCTATTCATTTTTAATCACATATTCTTTAATAAAATAATATTTTTTGTCACATTAATAATTTTTCCTCCTTTTTCAATCATATATTTCTAATCACATAAAAAAAATAATGCATTCTTGATTACAAAATCTGCATCAAACAGAGGATTAAAATAAAATAAAATAATAACTATTACAAAATGTATTTTTTCAAAAGGCTTCCTCATAAGTGAACACGATATCGAAACGCCAAATCTCTCAGCACGTATAAAACCCTCGTCCAACGTTATCCACAAGCCCCTTCTCCTCCCTGCTAAAATCTCTCGTTCAATTTCAATACGAAACAGCGCCAAAAAATGAGCCGAGGAACGGAGCGGTTGCTGAAAAGCATACAGCGGTTTGCCGACCTACAGTACAAGATCTTCTCGCGCCGATATGGGCATCAAATCATGGACATTCTGGACTTCCCTGTGAAAGTCGTGCTTTCACCCTTCACTCTGGCCTTCGACATTGCAGGCTCCGCCCCGCGTGGCTTTGGCGTTCCAGAATTTATCTCCAAGCTCTCTTACTCAGCCATATTTGTATATACCCTCACACTCATTTATATACATTTGTTAGATAATGTGTATGTGTAAATTTTATACGTTGGGAGTATTGAAGGTGTTAGTGTTGGTTTTCATATGATTTGTCTCTCTTCTGCTCACAAGATTTGAACTTTTTTGATAAAAAAATGAAAATTCAAGGAATTGACTTGTGGATGACTGATGTTTAATGGAGTTTTAGTTGTTTATTTTGCTAGTTGGAGAGTTAAACCAAATTTGTGAAGCTGGAGTTGTAAGGTTCAACTAAAGAGGCATACAGAACTACCATTTTGTGCAGGGTTTTGAGATGGGGTTTTCTCCTGCATTTTTTTTAATTGGCCTTTTATGTTGGTTTGCTTAAAGGGTTTACGAGGTGCCTCAATGGTTCTAATTTGGTGGGATATTGTGCATCTTGGTTGTTTGTTCAAGGCTGTCATGTTGGAAGCCAACAATTTAGTGATTTCATTCCACACCATTGCTTAGATGCAGACATAATATTTTTCTGGTTACACAAATTAAATGTGATGGACAATCCTGATTAATTATAATGCAATTTCATCTGGTTAACATTGCTTTTGGCAATGTAGAAATATTTATGAATTTAATTTCCTTTCCTCTTTGGTAGCCTTTTCTGCATCATACCTAGATAAGGCAATCACATTCTCCCCTCTTAAATGTTTGGGGAGGGCACAAATACGTCTTCATGTCATTTTATCCTCCATCGATTGACACCAATACCGTTTAGTGGCAAAATGGTTTGGATAAATTTCTTAGAGAGAGATGCAATGAAGAAGAACACATACGTCTCTCTTCTCTACGTTGAATTTCGGTTTTGCATTTTGTTCAGACAAAGATTATATGGCAAGCTGTTACTCTTTATTTTTTGGATTGATTCATCCATGGGTTGATTTCAGGCCATTGCTACACTTGGGACTTATGACATCGCATTCGAGCTTGGTAAGAAAGTGCTGTGTCAAAGGTGATTTCTAGTCTACCCCACGATTGTTAGTGGTTTCAAATATTGAATCTTATCATCACACATCTGTTGATGATGAAACTTACCAGCTTTAATATCACCTAGTTGTCTGCAATGTGTCATTTCAAGCAAAAACATTCAGTGCACTGGCATGGTGCATGTAATAAACTTTTGACCCTGGAGCAACTTTTGAAGATGTTTCCCCTTCTCTTTTGCATTAGAATTGTCTATACACTTGCATGAAAAGAGAATAACAATGTATGCTGACTGTGAAAGTGATTCAGGTAATAGAAGGTTCTAGGAAAGAGAACTTTAAAGGAAGAATTATCACGTGGGAAGGCTCTTTGAAGTTATTTTACAGGCCAATGTAGTTCTTAATAGAATCTAAATTATAGTTTTCAATTTTAGATGAAAATATGATTTTTCTAATTTTTTCTTAGGTTTAGGAGGTTGTATTAATCTTTCAAAAATCTGTTACATTCCAGAATAGCTAGAATAGTTTTCTTACCAAGGGTCAATTCATGTTTTTCTTTTGTATTAGGTCATCTGTACTATTTTGGTAGGTAATTCAATTAAAAACCCATGTGAAAGGCCTACTAGAATATAGACATGATGCCTGGAATTCTCCCTCCCTTTTCTTCACGTCATCAGTTTTTTGCCATCCAAGTATTTTCAATTAAAACCAGAAAAAGCCACTGTCTTGTTTCTGCTTATTTCTGTGTCCTCTAAATCTCTAAGCATCCAAAATAACTAAAAATTGAAGTCCTCAGGTTTTCCTACTTCAGAAAGGCTGATGGAAATGCCAATTAGATCAGCATATGCCCCCATTCAGTGCTTTTGATACCCACTTGATGTAATAAGTGAAATGCCAAAACATCTTTATTTATTATCGAGTTAAAATAATTCCCTACAGTTTCACTAGATCTTGTTTAAAAAAGTGTGTGTACTTTATTTTGAACTTTCTTTAAGAAAGGCTCTTTGCCTTTCCAGTCTAAACTCTACACTCTACAGGGTCAAACCTATCTAGGCGTTTCTGTTATTTGGATAAGGGTCGTGCTATGGGTGCATAATTGTACCCATAGCATTTTCCTTTGGATAAAGTGCTTTTATTTATCCCAATCATGTAAAAGTCAGAGATTAAAGTCAGAGAACACAAATGAATGTAGTATCAGTTCTACATTTCGTCTTCTAACGTCAATCCGTCGTGTTTCAATTCATCTTTATAAGTTGATTGAAAATGGATGCTCGATCTTGCAGGAATTGTCAGACCTGCAATGGGTGGCAGGCGATGCAGTGTACAATGTGCAAAGGCTCAGGAAAGGTGCAGTACCAAGTGAAAAATTATGACTTGAGAAGGTAGACTAACATTAATTAATTTGTAAATGTGAGAGCTAAACTATAAATTACAAGATTCTTTCCCTCGTATTATAGTACTCAGATACATGATTGGCTAGGATTTAGCTGGAGAGAAGTTTAAATTTTTCCAAATGAATTTGTTAAGTTCATGGCATGCATTAACTAATCCTCTTCTCTCCTTCTCTCATTATATTTTTAAGAGCATATCTATATTTACTTGAGCATTTCAATTTTAAAACAGTCTGGTCTTTATGAAGACAATTCCTTGGGTTTATCCATTTGCACTGTAGCAAAGTAAAACACAGCGGTTCATTATCTTTCTAGAATTGCAAAATGTGGTGACTCAATTTCCCCGCATGTTCTAGTGGCTGTCTCCATGCTTTGTATAGTAATTATTGCTATTTTTTTTTTCTTTTCATCAAAGCCACTTTTCTTCTGGCAACAAAATATCTTAATAATGTTCTATTATTAGTGGTGTTGTTGCAGTTTTGCTTCTTGGGGCTTAATATAATAGAGAGCAGATGACAATGTTGTGACTCATTCTTTATAATCTTATTCTTCCCCTGCATTGGTATAGCCTTACAGTTTCTAACTTCTACTTCATTCTGAATTTGTAATTGATCCTGCTGTAGCGGGGAGAAAGCAACAGCTGAAAGTATTGCTGATGCCATTGCTGATAACCGAGCGGAGTTGGTGCATCTTCCTTCCACTCTTGACCTGCATTTGCCATTGCCATCTAAAGAGTGCCCAACTTGTGATGGATCGGTGAGAGATATGTTGCATTTCTACTTCCATAAATTCCGCACTAGTTTCTTGTTATCCCTGTATGAGGTTATTGGCAACTTAATTCTATTACCCTTTATGTAGGGGTTTCTTTATTTATATATTTGAATGGTGATGCATTGCAAAGATAATTTCTCTCACCCTTAATTTTATGCAAGAGGTCCTTCTATTGTAGTTTAGGCTCCTGTATTTTGTTGGTTACTCTGTTATGAAGCTTTAATGAAAAGGCCTTCCAAGTGCTACTCTTGATATTGAAAATAGTCTATACCCTATTCACTTCTCACTTTAACTTCGGAAGATTTAGAAGACTTTAAACTTGATATTGTATAAAGTAGTTGCTTGCTTGCAGGGGGTGATGAAATGCCCAGAATGCAAAGGAAAGTTGCCTATTAGGATATCTGCCGATGATGTAAGTTGTATTTTATTTTCTCTTGTGAGTTTATTTACTTGGAGTTTCTGTTGAGATCTTAATGTTCACAAATTGTTTGTTCCTATAATCAGTAAAAGAAGTTTGTGAATTGAACTGTGTATACATCACATAGCAGCATAGCTGATAGGTCTCATGCTGGTATTTTATTAACGTATTGGGCATTCAACTCTATTTTATCTTCTTATTTCCTCAGATAATGGAGCCTCCATGGAAAGCATACAATATTTTGCGTAAGATGGACTATCCATATGAGGTTAGTGCTATGTCATTATCTTTTCCTGTCTTCAACTTAAAAAAAATTTCGCAGAACTATAGAAGACAAGACAGGGTGCATTATGAGAGGACGAGGAAGAATGTGCTTGTTTGATCAAAGAATATGTCTCCACATTTCAGCTGAACATACATGTGAAATCAAGTTGTCATTATGAAAAATTCTAGTTGGATTGTGGTTAATACTTTCTAAATCCCCCTTCCCCCCATTGTTTCCCTGAGCCTATTTGAAGTGCGCTCTTCTTGTGGTAGAGCTGGCAGATCACAGTTCAGTCTCTTGGCAGTGTGTTCCAATTTTTGTAGCTTTACGTTAACCCCATTTTTTTGTCTATCCTTTCTTAACCATCAACAAAAGAGTTCACACTAGTGTTATGATTTTGCATTAGACAAGGATAATTTCGTTGCCATGGATATGGGAAAAAAAAGGATAGCAGTTCTGCTTATGTAATGAAGTTGCATTCAAACATGCAAAACTTGGTATAGAAGTCAAAGAATTTGTACTACATATGAGAAAACTTGTGGCAGGAGTATAATTTTGTTTGTTGACCTACTGTTATACTATATGAATTCAATGTAACCCGAACACAATTCCTGAAGAGAATCTGTATGTTCTTGTCATCTGCTTAAGTACTACCATGAAAAGTAAGTTTTCAGCATGATATTCTAGTGCTACTATTTGGTTGTGGTTCTATAATATGTTGAGAAGGTTCACCTTTAATTTTTGAAGATATTTTGACATAGACTAGTGGACAGAGAGAGAAATAAAGAGACAAATAAGAAAGAATGAGAGAAAGAGAAGAAAACTGCTGTACCTCGAGTTTCAATATTTATGCCGTGGAGATTCTGATATGTTACTGTCTTCTCTCTCTCTCTCTCTCACACACACACACACACACACACACTCGACCTATTGATGATGTCTCTGATGATGATCAACTGTGATTATCATATGTAATTTCCTAAGATTTTGCTTGATACTACACACTGCTAACAATCTTGTTCATCGATGCAGCATATAGTTGACAGTATGAAGGATCCAAGCATTGCTGCATTTTGGTTGATTACTTTACCTCAGATTGTGGGAGGTTTTGATTATGATGAAGATGTCAAGCAGAAAATTTGGTGGCAGTACAAGGTCTCCAATTTTAAGTTTCTTGATTGCCTAATAACTCTGTTATTTATCATGCTTGTGATTTCAAGCAGACAAAGTCAACGACATCACTGGGATTGTAGAAACCAATTTGAAATAGGAAACGTATAGTTTTCAGTATAGTTTTGACTAGAAGTAAGAGAGAAGGGGAATTGTATATTTTTGGATAAAAACAGGGGTCAAGACATTGGGATTGTTTTCATATTTTTTTCTGCATTCTGGACATGACCCCTTAAAAGCTAGAATGTTCTGAACATCAGTTTACTTATCTGAAAGCATGTGAGTAAAACTCATGCTTGTGAGCACTCTCGTATTTCCCTTTCCCCTAATTCTTTTGTGTTTTACGATGGCTCTTCTAACATTAGAAAAAATCTCCAGTCCATTTACATTGTCATAAAATGCTTGTGTCTTGAATTGCATTACTATTTCTTCTGATGGATCTGATAACCTTTAGTTTTCGCCACTCATACTTCCCCATTCAGTTATTATGATATTTTACATATAACGTAATCCATTGTGTATTAGCACACACATACTTGTCCTTTGAAATTTGGTATCGTAACATATTTCAGGAACTTTGCTTGAGCGGCTTCTTTCTATACTTGGCCCTGTCCTGTAGTCAATAACTCTCGGCTACATCTTTTTGTCATATATACTAAGGTTGTCATTATGTTATCGGTGTTGTGACTCTTGCAATTTTCCTTATCGTGGTTTAGGAATCTATGCGGTATGATCAACTCCGAGATGAAGTAGCCAAACGAAAACCAGGGTGGGAGTATTTGCAAGAGGTAGGATGATTTTCTCCCATGAAAGGGTGCTCAGTCAGTAAGTAAGCTACCGAGCACCCTTGTCAAATTAAAATTGGTTTTATTCCAGATTTCTTCTGAAACATTTCGGGCCATTACTTGTAGTTGAGTTTGCTTTTTTTGGTTTTCACCTTGTGGATGCTATGTTATTTCCAACATTAGCGTTTAAGGAATCACAAATTTTAGAGGGAAGGTATTATATCATGTTGTAGTTCAAATCAAATTAGACTCTGTACTTGTACATCTTTCCCATTTAAGATTTGGTGGTCTACTTGAACAAATAGATACTTCGCTTTTTGGTTGTCAACTGATTGAACATTTTTGGGCCTGAATACGAGTCTGCTCCGAATATCTTGTTATCACATGGAACACAACATTATTTATGTACACCTAATAATGGTCCCCCTAATGGCCTAATTATCCCATGCCTAGTTTGCACGAAAATTATTTTTCTAAATGACTTTGTATTTTTCAAACACCATAGTCACTGTAAATAAACACATTTCTGAAACTAGGGAAGTAGAGCCTATAAAAACAAGGAAGAAAACTAGGAAACTATCTCTGTCTCCATTTTGGACAGATTCCAAGACTATGTAGAGATACATAAGATGAATAAAATATTTCACTTGGACAGATTCCATCATCTGCACACTTCTCCAACTCTGTAACTACTGCATGCTCAGTGCCTACCACTCCTTAAATAATTGACCTGAAAATGCTAATCTTGAGCATCATTTTAATCTTCATTGATTACTCCACCATCTTTGAACTTTGTTCATGTAAATTTCTTGTTGCTACCATCTATTTATTTTACCCATGCAAGTTTCTTATTCCATTCCTTAGCTTAATTGGATTTTTCTTATTATTCTATGACTTCCTACATCTGTTTAAATTTAAGTTATGTAATATGTGTGATGGTTACTAATTCTTTTACCAAATCTGTTACCATGCTCTTTCCACGGATCTTTTTCCAAGTGCACTAGCTTATTGAGTCCAAGTCAAAATTTACAGCTGATGATCACTGTGTTTCTACTTATGAATTATGAATATTAATATTCTGAATGGAAAATATTAATTTATTTGAACTTATTGATCTTGTTTAGCAGAAATCCGTTTGATCTCCCAGAAGATGGAAGTAAAGCAAATTGATCACCAGATTCATTCTAATATATGTTTCATTGGAGCTTGTATTTTTTTTAAATACCATCACGTGAAACTGAAATTTATACATCTTACACTTCTATTGACAATTTACTCTAAGCATGTTCTAACAAGGGCTAATCACTCAGCCCTAAGTTGTCTTATGGAATCTAATTTTTATGTTACCAAGTCAATTCACGCACCAATAACAAATAATTTTGCTGGGCCAATTTTGTCAGGCAATGAAGTCAATGTGTTATGTCTCTTGGATATATGACATCTATGATTGTGAGGCTTTCGACCTTTTTATGCACATGCCCATTATGTGATATTCTAAAAGGGAATGATTTTTGAATTGGCATGATATCAATTAACAGGCTTTAATCTCCCTCGACCCTGTCCGTGCTAAGGATGATCCTGTTATTGTGAAAAATATTCCATGCTACAAAGCCAAGAAAGCGCTGGAGGCTGAAGTCATGAAGTTTGATCCTCCACCACGGCCTCAGAATTGGGGGGTAAATTTCCTTTTCCTTGAGATTTTCAGTGCTTTCTTTTTTATATGTCATCTTTCGTTAAATGCTGGCCTATTGCTTTGTTTCTGTTATTTGACATGATATAGTAAAAACGAATCAACATTTCCTATTTATTGGCATAAAAAAGTCTATGCTGCACAATTTGTGTCTGTAATAAGAGTGCAGACCTTTGAGTTCCTGTTTCAACAACCATTCATCAAACTGCTATTTCTTTTGGAAATGTTAACACTTGAGTTATTCATCATTGAACTCCTTGGTCGACTAAATTTCTTTCTTTCTTGGCCATGTTTCTCTGTTTGAGAGAGAATAAAAATAAAAATTGTGGACTTTCTTCATTTACTTGCTAACGTCTTCCAAATTTATAAATCCCTATGATCAACAAACTTGTTGCACATCTATTCATATGGTAAGTTATTCATCATGCAGGAGTTGAACCTGCCACTGAATGCATCTTCTTGGACTGAGGAGGACCTGAAAGATCCGAAGAAGCTATATGAGATGACAATTCTTCTAAATGCACAAAGAGAATTTGCTGATAAAATATTGGATGCTCAGTGGGAAACAAAATGGCGTGAAGAAAAGGTTAGTAGTGTATCTGTGAAGGCTTCAGAGTATCTTGACATTAGTGTGTCGTCTGTATATTTCATCATTTGATCATATGTTATGCAATGACATTCATCCATTTAATTATTATTTTCAAGCTCAAGATATAGTTACTTTCATCCTGTGTAGCACATACACTTCAATTAGGGTAACGTATCGGACACAAGTCGATATCGACACTTCTCGGACACTCTACTGTAATCATTTTTCTTTTTATATTAGGAATATTATATATTGTTAATTTAAAAGGTACTCATGTTTAAAAGATTTCAGCAAAAAAATTAATAGCAAGTATAAAATTAAATTTATACTATATAAATGAAGAATTTTTAAGAATTTAATCAATGCGTCGATAACGTGTCGTGTCCGTATCATCAAGTCTGTTTTTTTTTTAAAAATTGCGTGTCGGCGTATTTGACACGTATAGTGTCCGTGTTGGTGCATCATAGCTTTCACCTTTTAGAATTTTACTCTGCACTTCCATTTTCTCATCTCAAGAGAGCTGAGGAAAGAATTTCCACTGATAAATGTTAATCCCTGAATTAGCCACGTGATATTAGATTTGAAACCTACAAGGTTCTTCTGTCCTTACAGTCCCTCTAGTGTATCTATCAACTTTTACATAAAAGATTGACTGGGAAATATTTTTACAGAGAGGGTCTTTGTAATGTTTGTCATTGTGTGTTTATAGCACCTGAAATTTAGGGATCTATCATTTCATCTAGCTCTTAAATGGGAAATTTCCTTTAAGAAAAAAGGGAATGAATGGCTGATGGTACCCATTTTTTTTTTTTTGTATGCTGATGAGACTACGTGGGAACATGTAAACAATTAAGTGAGGGGAACAGATGGGCATCCAAATATGTAGAATATTGTTTTGGGGAGCACAACTTTGGCAAAAAATTATGGAATACTTGGTGTGTTGCATCTCCAGTCCTAGAGAAAATTTCAGCATGTGGCTGCAGTAGGCTGTCCAACCAACTGAGATGATCAGCAGTGTAAATATGCCTAGCTCTTCATAAGTTTGTGATTGGGTATTATTAAGTGGAGAACTACAGTATCAGTATCAGTCATTTTCTGGGTAATATGTCAGGAAGAGATTGCAATATTTTTGAGATAAAAAGCAAGTTGTTTGAGTTGGGGGGTGGGGTTAGTGCTTCACGTGTTTCTACACCCAAGGGAGTTTTAAGGTGTTTGTTTCTGTAAAATTGCTAGTTTTTTGGAACGATTCTATTTTTCTTCTTGATCTTTTAATTTTGCGCATGGAGGATATCTTCTGCTTTTATACTTTTCTATACTCTTCATATGTAAGTAATGCATAATGAGAATGAATAATGTAGTGCAATTGAATTTCCATTAGGTAGCATTCCTAATGATATTTGCAGGCAATTTTACCCACTAATATGTTTTCCTTCATTACTGGATAAGATTTTGTAAATCTTTTGCTTGACTTGCTACTTGTTGGATACATCTTCTCAGGTGTATAATGTTTTGTCCTAATCTAATTCTATTATATGTGTCCATTTTCAGTTGAATGAGATGCTGAAAGAGAAAGTCCAGCCATACTTACAAAATGTTGACAACAGTGTTCTTCCTCGGCCTATATTATTGGAACCCCAGAGTAATCAGGACCAAAAGGTTTCTTCTCTTATCTTGCTTTTGCAATTAGTCTATCATGATAGTCTTTGGGGTTGAAAATTTAAACTGCTTGGCAAACTTTTGGACCAACTCTCTGCATAAAGGTTTTGAGTATTGAAAAGATTAATTAACAGGATTTTAAACTATAAGTAAACAAGTTCATCATCTCTAATTAGTTTACCATGCATGTTGATAGAACAAATGCTTAATGGAGGCCAAAGACTCTTAGCAGGCCAAGATTTGATTGCGTGTTCTAGAGGACCAGATTGTTCGGCCAAACCTGCCCCCTCTCTCCTTCTTTTGAGTTCTATTAATATGATCAAGAGCCAATGAAACAGAAGCTTGAGAACAGTTTCTTTTCTTTTCCTTTTCTTTTTGTGCATACATCACTCTTGACATCCTCAGAAATTTCAAATTTAAATATTTTCCGTTTTGTTATGCGAACTGCTGTGACGATTCTGGTACATTACCCTATTGCAAAAATGCAGTGCTTTTTATTATAAAACAGCTTGATTATAACCTTTCAAGAAACAAAAAAACAGCTTGATTATATATAGTGACATTTTTAATGGAATTGCATGTAAAGTGAATATTAAATTACACATGAAATAGCCTTTTAATATAAATGAAATGACAAGTAACCGCGATTAAGAGAATTTTACATGGAGCATCTTGTTTATAATATAACCTTATCAAAGCAAAAACTGGTTTTACCTCTAGTAATATATTGTGTATGGGCACCGTAAAACTGGTTTTACCACAAGTAATGTATATTGTGCATGCCTCACACTTGCTTATTTGCTGCAGAGAAAGCAGGGTCGAAGGCGATGGTGGTTGTTTTGACTCTTCCGTAATGCTAGAGTTCCCGAGTTTCTTACTGATGATGGCTTGGCCAATTAATTGTTCTCGGCCAATTTTGTTCTTCAATTTGTATGTTGTATTTAACTCCTCGGCAACTACTGGCTATCCTTCGTGTTATCTTCCTTTTTTTCTCTCTTTTTTGAGTCAAAAAGCATGACAGTGTTATAAAACAAAATATTGTTTGATTGCTTTTTATTTTTATATAATGCAATGTTTAAAGGCATGATGTTGAGCTTGCCCTTGTTTACTGTGTGAATAACGTCATATTTTTGCAATAAAATACTGCTTATTTTTACTTTGCTCCTCTTTGGTTGTCATCTATCCTTTTATCTTTTGTAATGTAGTGAAGACCTCTCGAACCTGAATATACTGAATTGTACATTTCAATAAAAGATTGAAAAGTTAATAAAAATTGTGGATGTCATGAATAGTATGGTTGAAATAAATTTGAGAAAAATGAGTTTTAAAAAATTGGGGCCACGGGTTAATTACCATCCGAAGACTACATATATTATATACAATAAAATCAAATACGATTTATTTTATAAGAAGAAAAGTTAAACTTGTTTTATCGTTGCCAAGAGTGCAATTAAAATTTTTAAGATTTAATGGGGAAAAATAACAAATATATATCAACAAAATGCTCAAATGATGCCGTTCAGAAAGCATAACATTATGCGAATCAAAGAATTAGAAAAATAAAATCAGAGGACGGATAATAATATATTTTATTTTATTTTATTTTTTCAACAATTAAACTTCAAGTATTCAATAAATTATAATAGTTACCCACAAGATTTGACACCATTTCTTGTTTTTTATTCCTACGGTTACTCATTCACATAAGCACATTCAAACAATCTCTAAATGAAACCTTTATGCCACACTCATGCATGCATTCAAATAAAGTGTTTCGTCTCTCAATAAGCTCTAGCACATCTGGTGGCCTTGGTGCAGCCACGACGATAGGGATTTGCCTTTTGGCGGTTCTTGCAATTGTAGTATGAGTTTCCACGGCGGTTACACGGGATATTGTTCTTCCTCAGGGCAGCGTAGCTAATGTACCTCGAGTTATACAACTGACGGCGAGAAGTTTCAGACTCCATCATCAATTCGTCTACATCGAGGTCCATTGACCCATGACCATCTTGGGGGATGAGAGCACCATAAAACAAGTCATTGGTGCCAGAGGATTGCGCCACCATAGCCATGGTAGAGGCTATGGCCAAGAGGAACAGGAAAACAAGCCCAGCACGGGAACCCATTGATATCAGTTCACACCAAATGATTGAAAAAAGATTAGGATAATTTAATTACTTTTCCTCCTTGGCCCTTCTTGCGAATAGGGGGAGAGAAAAAGGAAGCTATTTGGTTGAGGGAGGGAGAAGTGGAGGCTTATGTTATGGAGGTTTTGAATGGTGAAATATGGTGATGAATTTGTGTGAATTAACGTCATTCGCGTTAATCTTAGGACCCTTTGCTTTCTCCTTATTTTTCTATGGGCTTTGCATCAGATGTACATGTTAAGAGACATCTGACTTCTTCATGACCATATATATATTCTATCAAAATAAGTAATTTGATCCATTGATTATTACTATTTTTACTATTGCATGTATACCTTTATTAACTAATGTGAGTACGACTGTACGAGTAATGTAGATGTAGTGATCACCTGAAAGGATAAGTGCGACGTATATTAGAAAAAAGTTAAATGGATAGCAATATCATAACCCATACTTAATTTAACGTCCTATTTTTACAACTTCATTGCGCCTTTTACCTAAATGGAAAGTATTTTCTTTTATTTCGACAAGTATGGTACTCAATTTCATTTTACTAACTATTTGCGTCTTGTTGTTAATTAGGATTGAAAAGTACAGAACAATATTAATTAAGAAATTAAAAATAAATTGAATTGGTTTATTGTATTATCTAAATATTTTAATATTGTGTGTCAAACGAACCCTTAACAAAGGGGTTATTTCACCGTTGGACTAAAGGCGGGGGTGATGTCAAAGCGAAGACACCACCGCAAGGGACCATGCCAGGGAACTTTGAGATACATTCATGGAGGCTGTAAAGAAGATAGGGCTTTCAAAACATAGGGTTCAATAATAATTAAAAGAATGTACTTTAATAAATTTAATTTGCCGACAATAATGTAAGAAATATATATAGTAATTAAGATAAAAATGAAGCTTTTGGTCCGTAAATTTAATGGTAGAATTTCTATCCTTAAGACAGAATAATAAAAAATTAAATATTACATTCAATCTCTATTTGATACACATTAAAATGGAATGAATGCCTTTTTTGGATGATGTGATGATGAAAATATTGTTGAAAAAGGAGGAAAAGTTATTGATGTGATGGAAAATATTATTTTTTTTGAAGAATGTGTGGATGAAAATGAGTAAAAGAAAGAAAATGAAAATTATAATGTGGCTCCAACAGGGCTCAGTAAATGTATGTGTAATTAAATAAAAACTAAAAAATATTTTCATTTAGTATTATTAAAAAGATAAATGTTTTACTAAATTTAATTACGGACAAAATTTGTCCTTAAATAAAGCAATAAAATTAAATGCTAATGAAGAAAAACTATGTCAAGAATACAAAAAATAAACTTGTTTTCAATCAAAATTTTATGGAATCCACAACTTTTATCAATTTTTTAATCACATTTCATCAACTTTTATCAAAATCTACTAAAAATTCTATTTTTACTAATTTAGCAAAACTAAACAGTGCTCAAATCTTTGATCTGTGCATGTTTGGCTGTTCAAATATATTTTTATTTATATATATTTCGTATGATTCACAAATTCATTTACCATGCATTCATTGTAACCCATTGGTTATAAGTCAAAAGTAACCCAAATGCTATAATTTAGCTCCCTGTTGGCCCCGTTATTTTTTATTAAATTATAATTTATTTTTCTCTCTTTTGCTGAATCAAGGAATAAAGGATCAACTGTCACACATTGTTTTAACAAAATACCATTACACGTAAATCCAAAAAATATTTCTCTTATTTAATCACACATTCTCCAAAAAATTATCCATCTCATTATAATGTGGAATAATGAGATCAAATAGGCGCTTAAAAGTACTTAAAAGCTTAGCCAAACAAGATTGTTGCACTCTGGGCATTCTCAATCACCTCAGCTAGGCTTCCAATTGTTGACGAGAAGAATTGGATCCATATATTAAGTTTTCCAATAACTTCCCTCCATGGTAAGAAAATCAATCTTTGAACTGTTTGTTTAAGTTTCAAGTAGATTAAATTGCTCATTTAACTTGCATCTCCATCGTAAAAGGTTCTTTACAAGAGAGGTGCTTGAGGTACATAGAGTGTTACATAACACGGCCCGTATTTTTGTGAGTCCCACCCATGTGATGGTTATGTACACACTTATATACATATATTATGTACACTTAGTATTTTTCATTTACCAAAGGAGTAATCTAAACCATTTTTCTTTTAATTACAGCACGGTTACTCCTAAAAGTTGTTAAGTCTATTATTTTCTTCATTTTCAAGTTCTTGTGTTGGAGGTGTGTACCTTCTATATCCTACTTTTAAATTTTATATCCATTTTTGTGAACCGGTAAAGGCCCCGTATCGAATTCTACTCGAGGAGAAGGCTGAACAATTATTTTTTTATAATTTTATATTGATAAAAACTATTAAAAAAAATTTCAGCAATTACATTTATATGACATTACTAACTCAAAATTTTTAGTTTTCAACTAAATAAAATATGAAATTCATTTAATATATTTCACAAAAAAGTCGAGAAGATTTTAGAGGATTTGATTTTTTATTTTTTCAATTCAAAATATTTACTTGGAATTCTCCTTGCCTATACCTAACAAACAATACCCTTCAAGTTCTTATAATTATTTCCAATTAATCAAATATTGAACTATTGGACAATTTAGTAATAATATTTATTTTGAAGAGCAAAACATTAAATTTTTTTTATTTTTATTTTTTCAAATTCAGGGTCTAAATATTTAAAAGTTAAAAACAAAAATATATATAAAATAAACCAATAGAAACTAAACAACCTTGAAACTGCCAAGAAAACCCTAACAACAATATTAAGAAGAGACAATAAATACACCAAAACCCAGGCTTAAGACAAGTGAAGCTGTTGACACCAGTACAACTGATGGAGTAAATGCTGGCGGTGAAGCAAATGAATGGTGTGGCGGCGATGCAACGGGTGGATGGGCGACACCGGTGTATGGAGCCAGTGCTGGGGCGTTGACGGGTAGTTCAGCCGGAGATGGTGAAGGAACATTGGTGGTAGAGGGTGGCGGAGAATGTGGTGGAATTCTCACAGCCAAGACAACGATGATAAGCTTTTGACCTCTATAGCAGTTGGTTTTGTTCCCCGTGATGAAATAGAAAGGCCCTGATCGATCAAATTTGAAGATCGAAACGCCATCTTCCATTTTCATCTCTGGATTATTGGTATTGCAGTTGTCAAAATCTTCTTTATTCACTTCCAGCACAGAATCCATTCCTTTCTCGTATTTGAACACTACAAATTAAACACAAAAACACTCATCAATCACATGAAAACAAAGGAAAAGATCGACCACCTGATAAAAATAAATGAAAAAACATACAGAGGGTATCGTTAACTCGAAATCTCAATCTTTGAGCCCAGTGAGTGTAACTCTCAGAAGGGTTTACTACCCAACCATATTTGCCTCCTACATTCAATTGATAACCATATGTAAAACCTGCAAACAGTATTAGAACCAGGGAAGCGTATATCTGTGGGGCCATGGAGGTTCTTTCTCAGAAACTGAAAAGAGTAGAGAAAGAGAGAAAGACTGATTGAAGCAAATGGTTGAGGATTAAGATGGAGTTATATAGGAATGAGTGTAAATGTTACCGTTGTAGAAAGAAGCAATTTCATAGCAAAATTTTAATTTTTAATATGCAATAAATTCAGGGTTAACTGTGATTATTTTCTGCTACAAATGATAGCACAAAACGTGGACAAGTTATAGAGACTCAACGGCAAGGAAAATATTGAAAAACTCTGGTTGTAACGCTAGGATCCAACTGGTTAATTTGAATCGAGTATGAGCGAACGGGTCGGTTTGGTTGAATTAAATGAATTGGTCGAAATTCAAGGAATCGGTCAAGATTTTGATAAGAGGCTCACTGGGTCACAACTCTAGTTTAGGTGGCGTTATTGTGACATTAAATGATAGGTGAAATTAAATAAGTCATTTAATTCTACCTTTCATTTGAAATTGTAATTCCAATGATGTTATGTAGCGTTACTCTGATGACAAAAAGGTCTCTACCAAAAATGACAAAAAGAAGGAAATTATTAAATTGATATTTAATGTTTTTCCAAATTTACCATTTGCCAATAAATGCAATTGAAACTCTTGGAATCTCATTACTATTGTCATCTCTACTGTTGACTATTAGTAGTAGATTTTCTTGGTTTCTCTTTTATACCTACAATATTTATTAGGTGTTACCCTTGACGTGAAAATTTTAATAGTAATATCACTAATGTCGATGAACGTTGTTGTGAGTTAAAATACGGTTTATTGATTGAGAATTTGAGATTGAACATATTGTCATTTCTCCCACACTAATTTTCCTAGTTTTCATGGTATCAACTATTTCATGACATATAAATAAAGTTTATGCAATAATATTCTTATAGTTCGTACAAATATAAATAGCTGTGGAACATTAGAAGACTCGAATCTTCATAAAATGAGGATAACCATATTAGTGCCGTTATAACATGTTTGTACATGTTTTCATAGTATCAACTATTTCATGACATATAAATAAAGTTTATGCAATAATATTCTTATATTTAATACAAATATAAGTAGCCGTGGAATATTATGTTGGAAAAATGGTTGGATGGCCGACTTTGGAGCTAAATTTGAGTGGGACCCAATTGTTCATTTTGGAATATGGAAGTTGATTTGTGTTCTCCTCCGTGAGTACATCGAAATCATATATTTACTTGTCAAAAATGATGCTCGGGTGAATGAGAAATTGGTGCTCAAAATATGCCTGTGAAAAGAGTTCATGTAGATAA
>CAIGRL010300421.1:0-11588 GCA_903798325.1 Fraxinus xanthoxyloides
AATTATATTAAACGAGCAATATTTGATAAGTCATAATCTTCTTCAATCTTTGTCGATCTCATTGACACATTCTTCATAATCAAACTAATGACCATTGTCACAAGGGTGAACCAGGTAGGAGACAGAGGATCTCCTCGACAAATACCGTTGGCGCTGCCAAAGAAGCTTCAAGGCAACACAATCAACAAACACAGAGCATACCTTCGATCATCCCTTCTATCGAAACATTCTTCATAAGCAAATTAATGACCTGTCACAAGCGTGAACCAGAGAGGAGACAGGATCTCCTTGACAAAGACCCTTGGCGCTGCCAAAGGAACTAGAAGGTAACAAAATCAACAAACACAAAGTATCGAACTTTTCTCACTAACTCCATGTTACTCCAAATCTATACCTTCCCATGCTCTACAGACAAAGTCCTAATTCAAATGGTCCTAGATTTCTAAAATCCAGTTTGCATAAACTAAAAATTACTTGAAATTTTCATGTGAGCGGGGTGACAGTTTTAGAAACTTGTAGTGCTTAGTCACCTAAAAATAGATGAGTTACAACAAAATTATCTTGTAAACATGAAGAAAGATGAAGAGGTTTTAGCACAGGATGCTTGTCATCAACAAAAAAGTCTAGATATATCATCTACAACCTCAATAAAAAAACATCAAACCATATGTTATCCAAGCACCAGAATACTGCAGATAATAAATGAGCAAGTCAACTTAAATGTTAGGATCATTTAATAGGCTCAAGATTAACAAAAGTATCTGAAATTGAAATCCTGAAACGGAGTAGGATAAAATTGAGAAAGAGCATCGGTGTCATCCAATAATTGGATCTAATAATAATGAAAAAAATTAACAGAAGAAATACCTGTAGTCAACTGTAGGCAGAGTTTTGATACTTGGAAATCCCAAGCGCTCTTTCAACAGTGAAATAACCTGAAATACAAAATTTATATAAAAAAGTATCTGGATGATCAGTCAAATGAAAAGAAGCCGGCATTTTAACTGGAAAAGCTCAGCTTCCCACCTCACCCCGAAGAGAGAGGAAAAAAAGGCTTCTAGTTGTCAGTGTGTTAATACCAATATGGCAAACATAAGAAAAGTTATAATCAAGCCAATCAAACACTACACAGTTTAGGCCAGATTTTATAGAAAGGAGCATTGTATTTGTTGCTAAAAGTGTAAGGGTTAATAAAATTTCCAGGAGACTACGCACAACATTGACTTTATCACATACGCTAACATAGAAAATGAATTGCCATAACCAGAATATCCAGAACATGGCATTTTTGAAGCAGCAAAGTTTTCTGAATGCACTAATACTTGCCAACGAAACATTTTTTACATCTTCAATAAACTGAATGGTATAACGAATATATCTGTCAAAACTCAAAAGTTATAACATAGCAATGTCTTCACGCATATCCCTTCAGGAAAATGCAGGATTCTTAATATGCATCGTATTGGATTCATTTGATATGACACTACCCATTTTCTCTGACCTATTTGAGGGCTTAGTCACTTTCCTACGGGTTGTCTTCACTAACTAACAGAGTACTCTTCTCCATATAATGTTTTTTCTGGTCGAAAGTGAAGTAAGGTAAAATATATACTCTCCAAAATAAAATTTCAAATATTAGTTGTGCATCAACTATTTGTTGAGCTTCAGAAACTTTTATTCTCAAAATTCCTTTCAAAAGTCGCAGGTTAGAGGAAAAAAAAAAGTCGAAATGCATATATTTGTTTAAAATGAATTAAGTATCAAAATTATTGGCCGATAGGATTTGTCCAGGTGGTACAGTCAGGTTTGGCTTTGGATTCTCAAGATAAACTAGATAAGGAAAATGTACAAGTGAAAATGCTGCTTGAAGAAGCACTTATTTGAATAAAATGTCGGCACGTTAGGAAATTGAGCAAACCAAGAGGCTAGAAACATTGCAATTTCCAAGGATCATAATTCTCAGAACATAAATAATTTACCTCATCATCATATTTTATATCTGTTATCCAGCAACCTTCTTTCAGTCTCTCAACATCATAAACTCCTTCATTGACAAAGTTTTCGATATCTTCCTTCTTCTTTCCTACACAGGGAATAAAAAGATACCAGATAACAAAGTCCTTCACATGACAGTCAAACACAACTATGAAGCGCAAAACTACCTTTTGCAAGCGAAACTTTGTCAAGCCAATTTCCATAAATGTTATCCAGCAACGCAGTCAGCATCTCACGGTTTTCGTCAGATATATTTTTACGTGCAAGTTGGTCCCCTGCACTCTTGTATTTACCAATCCGTTGAATTTGTGGCTCAACCCCAACTTTCTCAAGGACACCTACAAAACCATAAATGATGCCACTCCACTTCAATTGAAGAGGCCTAATAATTGATATCATCTATTTTGATTAACCCCTTTAAGAAAATTGTGAGATGCTTCAGGTACTGCTAATGTCCCTAGTTTCAATTGGAGAGTCTCTTGCATGATTTTACCTCTACATGGGTCGTTCACTTAGTCCTGTTCATTGGCCTAGAGCTTGGCTATTGCCTCACTTTTTGATATTTCTTTAACTCTTCTTTCCCCAACAGCTCTATATTGGTTTTTGACGTACTCCACCAGTGGGATCTTACAAGATCACACTGATAGATGCATCACAAAGATTTTGCTAGTGATGGAAGCATTATTCGCGATCGGGATGGACACTACAGTAGGGCTTTCTCGTTATCATATAAAGACTACCTTATTCTGGAGGCTGAGTTACGGCCAATCTTGAATGGAATTTTACTTGTTGATGACTTGGGTTATTAGACATCTGGGTGGAAGAAGACTCATCAGTTGGTGTTCACTACATCACTAAGGTTGGAGGACCGTAGGCGATTCATATCATTTTCAGAAAAATCAGATAGCTTCTCTCATCTTACTGTGATACTTTCTCACTTACCCTGAGGAAAATCAAGTTGCTGGTTGGGACCATCACCATTATCAGGAGTATAGACCTCTTGAATTCCTCGACGACTTCTGGCTCTTATACAAAATGACAGATACGGACATTAATTTGCTTCTCACTTGCTTTCTTTGTATGGGATGTAGTATTTCCTTATTTATTAAATTTTTTCATATGTTGCATTATTTTGCTTTTCGGAGGTCATGTTTATGTCCCCCTTCCCATTGTTCTCATGAGTTTGATTTTATATACAATCGGGGAATCCAAACCCCCCATCAGCCTTATTTGGTGAAGCCTGAAAACTTACGAAGGCTGAATTGATATTTTGCTTAAAAAAAAAAAAAAGTTTAAGAAGATTCACCCGAATACAGCTTGTTCGAATTTCAAATCTATCTTCCAATCTATCACCTATTCTAATATGAGGTTCAAACTATGTAGACATCACTTTCAGATATTAACTTTTGAACTTTAGAAGGTAAGCTTGGAAGCTAAATCCAGACATTTTATTCGTGAAATACTTCATGATACATCCGGAAATAAACAGTGTAACAGACAATGTCAAATAGAATTTGTAGTTTGTCATGTTAATTCTCTTTCATGTACACATTCTTAATTTTTCTTTTTTTTACATAGAGATCCACATGTATGCCCTTATAAACCATGTGCATTTTCTAATGTAAATGGTCTTAGGATGCAAATTAGTAATTTCAAGAGGTTCACCAATGTTCACATTTAGTCGTCCTTTGTTATTTAACAAATTAAATACACTTCATGCTTTTCTCCTTTTCTTCAATGTCTCCACGTTAACCCATTATATTGGCAATCTGCATCGAACCTCAAATACAGATTCTCTAGGTTGATACTTTCTCATCTTTTCTTTTATTATATTAAAAAAAGTAGATCTTTTCAAAAACCACCGGAATCAACTCACCCCCGAGGAATGATGCCGAAACAGTCAACCCATACAATTGAAAGTAGGCACTTGGTGGGGCATAGAGCTCTTCACAAGCACTGCCGATGTAGTATTCTTTCTCTCCAAATGCAGGCACATAACCCACAATGGACTTACCTACAAATTACAAAAAAGGATTATACAATAATTTGAGGAAAAGAGTCAATCAGAGACTCGAGTAATTGAGCATAAAAGCTATATTTAGTAGAAATCTCAGTAATCATGACAGAAACCTCAGTCAACGAATCTGGTCTAATGATGCAAAAGGAAAATCCAATATTTCCTGGAAAATATTTTGCCATGCCTTGTAACCGCATTATGTAGTTTTATATTTCAATGAACAAGTTTCAAACCAAAGGGAGTGCTTGCACATAGTGTAATATAAACTAGGAAGGTCATAGTTGTGCCTGAACGAGTACTTTGAAATGTTGGGGTCAGTACCCAAAATTTTTGGGTATTTAATAAATGGAACCGTCGGGTCCAAATATAATTATGGAACCGTTCGGGTCAGTTCCGTTCGGTTCAATTCGGTACCATAATTAATTTTTTTAACATTTACAACAACACTGCATAAATACAACTAATGACATGTTATTTGTAACTTTTACAAATTAACGTAGCCCAATTTTTTAATGTTTATACTGCACTCAGAGATCTAATCAGTAGCTACTGCCGTCAGTGAAATGAAGGAACTTCAAAATCGATTTGGAAATGGGGATGTAGGTTTTAAAATTATCAAATGATTTAGGTTTATAAGGGACTGGGCGTGCTGTTTACCAAATGAAATTGGAATGGAAAGGGGAAGGATAAGGCCCAAATATTGGGTTAATAAAAAATTAATTTGGCTGGACTTGACTGGTTTGTTTAATTAATTTGCTAATTTGTTTAGAAAAAATTAAATTTTTTTAATTAATTCAATATAAAAAATTTAAAAAAATTATTTAGATTCGGTTCTTCGATTCTTGAGCTAGAACTGAGAACCGACCCAAACCCATCGGTTCTTGATTCAGATACCCATTCGAGTATTTAACTTATGAAGAACCACTCGGTTCGGTTCAAGTTGGGTTCGGTTCGAGAGTTTTGTCCAGCCCCAGCATACGCAGTTGTTTTTCTTAGAGCCACTGACATATCCAAAAGTCTTTGAACATGTGATCCGCAATAACACAATGCAACATATTATTTTAATTTGGAAAAAAATAATAATTTTCCAACACAATTATTTCAAGTAAAATTAATGAACCAATGAAAATAAAACAAAATTATTTCACCTAAAACTAGGGACATAAAACTCTGAACTTCAAAAAACAATAAAGATATACAAAGAGATTTGCCTATGTAAAAATAAGATTGAATACACGAGATTCAAGCATAATAATAAAAAATGTAATAATGATATCAAGTAGTAAATAATCTTCTTCTTCTTATCATGAGGCCATTATTTTATACAGCCCATTCCTGTTATGTAACCCAAATTCAAAGCCCAAAAAAGTCAGCACCCCAAATCTTTTCTCTCTCTTCTTCCTTTAGGGCACAGTTCAACACTAGTAAAAAGTTATTTGAACATGCGCTTTATACGGTACCTGACTTCTTAAAATCCAATATGTGCCTTCGAATTTCTTCAACTTTTCCCCAACCACAACTCAATGGTTCAATATGGAGATAGATACCCGCAATACGAGGATCGTAAGCTGCTTTTATGAAATTCTCACAAATTTGAGGTAGAGATAATCCTGAGGAGAAACGGCTCTTCAGCTGATCTGATATCTGAACAAGAAAACAGTCAAAGAGATTTCTAAACAGATTTCCTAATAATTAAACCAATTTCTAAAACACAACAACTGAGATATGTAGTAAATCAACAATTACCACCTAGTTATTAAACTAGGAGTAAATAGCACATTAACGTCCCGTTCCACCAACTAGATTTCAGTAATGGCACATTACCACCCATCACCCCTCTACGCTCTACCCTCTAGGCAAGTTACACTCAATCCCACCCCAAGACCATCCGATCTTTTTACTAAGCAGCAAAATGACAAAACTGCTCACATATTCAAAGGAGCACCGAACATGGTAGCCAACCTCACAATTTGACCATATATACAACATACAGAGAAAGAGATACAGAGAGAAACACAATCAACATCATAATTTGGAGAGGAAAAGTGTGTGATGCGAGGTATTGAACTACAAAACTGACAAAATCACTCTAATTTTACTAGTTGTTTCATCAAGCACTAAACTTTACCTTACAGATAACTTTCACCAAAATCTCATAAATATTGTCACAATAATGATGCTGACCCAAAAATCCTTAATCTTCTTGCACAAGTGCTTTAGAAACAGGTGTAATAAGAACAGAAGTAATTTTCCTAACCACCTAATTCACATATAACTCCATAGGATCCTCCTAAGGCGACAATCAAACAATATCACATTCATCGCCCTACAAGCACTGGGATTGCACCTACTAAAACAACCACACTTACAACTTTTATCATCACAGCAATAATGTATCGGACCCCCTCAATGCCTTCTATCATGTCTGAATTAAGCCTTTTTGCATCAATTGCAAAATAAGATTTTTACTTCAGTCACACAATCAAATAAAATATCTATATTTCAGAAGATTTGTATAATAATACTAGCAAAGAAAACTTGGGAGAAACAAAAGTTATTAACCTGTCCGCGTATTTTCATGGTAAGAACACTGCCCTTCTTCACCCTTTCCCAGGGAAATGCAAATAGCATCTTAAGCTTCACTGTAAACCTCTCCCACAGGTTATACTCCCTGAACAAAAACTCCCCACTCGGATACTTATCATCACTATATCCCCCAATGCTTCCATTATCATTACTATTCCCTAACTGGCTTCCCACTTCAATTTTCTCATCTTTATCCGACGCAACTTCATTTTTCTCTACATCGAATGCCCGAGTCGAAATTCTTCGATAATTGAGGATATTTTTCACCAGAAATTGAGGCTTCGGGTGGGGTAAAAAGTATAAAATGGGTTGATGAATCGAGAAAGAGGGTCTCGAGATAATTGAACACCAGGTGTGGAGGTGGATTGCGGCGGACCGATGGGCAGTGAGAAGCACAGGCATCCTCTGAACAGAGAGGAAGAGAATGGAGAGGTGGCAGTGTGTGAGTCAGTTATTTATGACTCACTTGTAAGTAACCATTTTTAGGAATATTCAAAAATGTCTTCCAGCAATGTGCGAGAGTTAAAAATAGCCTTATTTATAAAAAGTTTAATTACATTTTTGGTCCATGAAATCTCAATTGCGATACCCAGATTTAATTTGTCGTAATCATCTTATCACTAAACTTAAATTTATTTATTTTTAGTAAGAGTCACTTTATTAGCTCTAGTACTAAATTAATGTCACAATCCTCGATTAGGCCCCAAAGTCTTGAAAATCAGGAAGAATAGAGTTTTAAATATATATTGTTGAATATGTTATCGACAAATTTTAAACACGATCCACTTTTAGATGCTACATTCACAACATGATTAAATGATATATTTAATGAAAATGTAAAACATGTCATTTTGATTTCAATTTTTAATGTACGCATAGGATTGAGATGTTATCATTAGCAACCTTGGCTAATGGAGTGATTAACATCAAAGTAAATTAAAATTTTATGATATAATTAAGATAAATCAAAGCTTGATGATCAAATCAAACACCCGAAATGAAATTAACCCAATTTCAAAAACTTAGTCTATAAGATAATAAGATATTTGAGTTTCACGCTTATTGCTAATTAAGTTCTTAGTTAGATTTCTTAATTACGATTAAGATCACACATTTATCACACAGTCTTACTAGTGCTAGACAAAAACCAATTCAAATAATTCAAACCGGCAGGTCCAATCCAACCCGGCCGATTTGGATGGGCTTTCCGTAATAAATCAGGTCGTTTCGTGTTTGATGGTCAAATCTTACGTTGAGTTGTAGGCTATCCATTAAAAATCGATCAATATAACCGAACTCGACCTAGTTAATAAAAAAAAAAATATATATAAAACTTATTTACAAAACCTAATTTATTTCTTGTCTCTTGGCACCCACCTGTGACTAACCCATCACCGTTTCATTATCCTTATTTTCTGTCGATAGATGGATGATTATCACCTCCACTACAAGCTCCTTCTTGTCAAGACCCAAAAATCACTACCTTCATGAAGGGTCTGAGGCCTTCCACAGTCCTCTAGTTTTTCCACCAGCCTATCCTACGAATGGGCTACATCGAGATATTTCGAGATGAATTATTTGGAGTCCACCCTACATTTGGGTACCTTCTAATGCTGACA
Organism: Fraxinus xanthoxyloides; assembly: GCA_903798325.1. Taxonomy (NCBI): domain Eukaryota; kingdom Viridiplantae; phylum Streptophyta; class Magnoliopsida; order Lamiales; family Oleaceae; genus Fraxinus; species Fraxinus xanthoxyloides. Next base: position 8,218 of record CAIGRL010300421.1, read on the forward strand.
ATCATGTCTTTTAATGCGATTATATTTATTATAGTGGTGATAGGACTTGTAATACTTGATTTTTAGAGACGACGATGAGAATGTGGTAGTGGAGGAGTAGAACTCATGTGAATGTTTTTGGATCTTTAAAAGTTAAAAATCGACCACTCCAACCCCACACAAACCTAACGAAGCTTAGTTAGTTTGGGTTGGATTAGGTTCCAATACTGGACTGTTTGATTTGATTTTTCATCAAACTAAGCATGTTAGGTTAGATTGGGTTGGGTGTGTGTTGGACTGAAAACTGACACACCCAACCCATGCCCAATTCTAATTTTTAGGATCTACAACTATTATTCACTTATCCATCATTCATTTCATTAACATTATAATTTCAATGACTTATAATTTTATCCAAACACTTACTAAAATTCGAGCAAAATTTTAAGTCGGTCTTCTAAAGTATTTTTCAATCAATTTAGCGCCCATTTGGTCTCTATTATTACACATTATAATGAAAGGAATTTTAATTTTTTTGGAAAAATGTGTGGTTAAAAAAAAAGGAAAATTTTTGAATTTACATGTAATATTATTTTATTAGAAAATGTGTGATTGATAAGAAGATGGATAAAAATGTGAGGACCCGTCCTGAATCACACTAGTAGACCCAACACGTGTGTGCCGATGGTAGATACCAACTAAGTGTCGGACCCACCACCAAGACGACTTTGACCTGCTTTGATTGTGACCTATTATTATAAAAAAAATTGACAAAGTTTCCCTTATAATATGGACTAAAATCACCTAAACAATAATCAATTTCCTTAAACCTGTATATATAATTTTCTTCTAAAATCTCCTTCAATTCTAGAATATATGGAACACATAATGGGTGTTTGGTAAGGATTAAAACTAGATTTTTAGTAGATTGTGATATAAGTTTTTTGAAATATGTGGTTGATAAGTTATGAGACCCATGAAAGATGTGGTTAATATTGATTGTTTGAGTTTGATTTAAATTAAAATTTGATTTTAATTTGTAGCCAAAGTTATGGCCAAAATACTAACATGTGTCCAAAAAGGCATCAATTAGGAAATATCGTCGATTACTTGCCATTCTTGCTCTGATCTGCCAACTCATGATATTTCAGCGCCATCACGAGCTATCTGACAACTCGGATCCGTTGGACTCGGATCCTCCTACATCAGTCACCCCAGGTTGGAAAGAACTCGTCCTCGCGTTCACATTAGAGGCATTAACGTCCATAAAACAAGAACTTAGGTGCTTAAAATTAAAAACATCAGAGATCTTCAAATGACTGGGAGGTGTAGTGTGTAAGCATTATTGTTGATCTTCAGTAGGACCTCACAAGGTCCAATCTTTCGCTCATTAAGCTTATTATACTCCATAACAGGAAAACGATCACGAGTTAAGACTGCCCAAACAAAATCACCAACTTCAAAAAGTACATGACGACGGTGACTATCAGCCTGATCAAAGTGTGATGCCTACTTTGGACTGTAAATGAGGATGTAGTCCAAGCAGACTACCACGAACTCCCCATGAAAGGCCATAAAACCTGATGCATAAATCTTATAAAGGTGCTGGGTGTATTGGATAGTCCAAAAGGCATGACCATCTACTCATACAATCTATGCTGCATTTTAAATGCTATCTTCCACTCATCTCTAGGCCTGATTCTGATTTGGTGATATCCGTTTTTAAGGTCAATTTTTTATAAAACTTTAGAACCGGACAACTGATCTAACATATCATCCAGACGTGGAACTGGAAACCTGTACTTCAGTGTAATCCCGTTGATTGCTCTGCTATCAACACACATACGCCAAGAACCATCCTTCTTTGCCACCAAAAAGTAGGAACTGCACATGGACTCATATTCTCACGAATGTAGCCCCTCTCCAACAACTCGACCACATGTCGCTGCACTCTTGAGCTTCCTTGGGACTGAGATGATATGCTGGTCGATTAGGCAAACTTGACCTCAGAACAAGATCTATCTGATGTTAATGACCCTCATAGGTGGCAAACCCGGAGGGAGATCCTCTGGCATAAGGTTCGAAAACTCCGTTAACATCTACTATACTTCTACCAGTAAATCTGGATCCTCGTATGCCTTACTATTCCCACGAGGTAGTAGAGCATAGACTACGTCTTCACGCTCAATCTCAGCTAAGAAATTGGACATTGAAAGTGTTAAGAAATATAGTGTTATTTTGTTTTATTGTTTATCAAGGGTAGTTAGTTTAAATGTAGTCTCTTTATATTTAGGTTTTGTATTCAATTTTCATTATGCAGAATTAATGAAACCCTAGCTTCCTCTTTTTCTTTATTTTCTTTGAATTGTTTAACATGATATCAGACTAAAGTTTCATGGGATAAGGCTTAATCTCAAACACAGCTTTCGCGGATCTTAAATTTTTTTTAGAAAAGAGATGATCTACAGACCTTCGGACATCATTAATAATGTTCGCCAAGAGTACAGAGTGATCATGAACTACCAGAACGCTTAGAAGGCCAAAGATGCGCGTTGGAGGACTTAATGGGCTCAGTCGAGGAGAGCTATGTTAAATTGGCTAGGTATTGCCATAACATGGGGTAAAACTAATCGTGACTCTGTATTTTTGATTGAGATGGAAGGCCAGAATTGCTTTAAGTTTTTCTTTATGGTCTTGGACAACACAATTGAGGATTTTGAAATGCGATACGATCTCTAATTTTAGTTGATAGTACAACTTTGAAAGATCGATACAGAGGCAAGTTAATTATTGCTACGTGTCAAAATGTCAACATTTGCATTCGGCATAATCGATAGCAAGAATGATGTGTCAATGCATTGGTACATCACAAAGTTGAGGAAAGTAGTCGAGGAAGTCGAGGACCTTGCCTTTGGAGAGTATTTCATGTGAGCATGCAGTTGTAGTGGCTATGTTTAGAGGCTTTGCAGCGAGAACCTTATACTCTCCTTATTACACGGCTGATTATTGAAGAGCAGCATACGCTGAGACTATATTTCCTTTACCGAATGAAGTCGAGTGGAAAGTTCTCGACCATATTCTCCCACTTAATAGTTTTTTGCCACCTGAAGTTAAACTGTATGGTCCGAACGTCCACGTACATCTAGAATACCATCTACCAGAGAGTTTCCTCGACCTCGTAGGTGCAGAGAAATAGTGCATACTCGCCGATGACAATTAGACCAATATGTAATGGTTTAACTTATAATTGAACAATATTTACAATTATTTCACAAATAAATAAACAATTAAATTTTTGATATTGACAATTTGTTTACAATATTTACCATTATTACAAAAATAAATAAACAATTAAACTTTTGATATCGCCAATTTGTTTACATTATTTACAA
>CAIGRL010300437.1:0-15859 GCA_903798325.1 Fraxinus xanthoxyloides
TGAACCTTCTCCTTATGATCATGCTGTTCTTAGGGGATGTCTTTCTATGATTGATAAGCTTTTTGTTCTTAGGGGATGTCTTTGTATGATTGATACGCGAAACAGGGCTCAAATTGATATTTGGATAATGGGAGAGTATGGTGTCGAAAAATCTTGGGTGAAATTTAGTGTTGCTTCGAATGGTTATTGGGATATGGTTAAGCCCTTATACTTTATTGGGGATGATGAAGTTGTGTTGGAAATTGATGAGGAGACATTGATTGTCTGTAATTCGAAAGTGGGAACATTGAGGGATTTCGTAGTTGATGGAGCTCCTGCTATGTTCATAGATGGAGGGACCTTCATGGAGAGCCTCGTCTCACCTAGTTATAGCGATTGGATCAGAGGGCAGCATTCTGTTTCAGTTGGAAGTGGAGATGGAAGAAAAATGTAGGTATTTTTTTTTTTTTATTTCTAATATAATATCTCTGATTTTCACCCTTTGGTAATGCATTTGTGATATGTTCCGTTTGGATACTTTGATTGGCAGATGGATAGGATTAAAGAACAAAAAAATAAAATCTTGTTCATTCTCCTCTACAATCTCGATATGTTGGGTTGGCAGCATGTGCAATTGTATAACATGAATAGTACAAAGTGCAAGCAAAGGGAACATCTTCAACGAAATCTAATATGTATCAGTATGTGTGAATTAATTACATGATATGTGGAAAAAACTTTAAAAAGGAGTATATTATCAATAAGTAGCTTTGGAGACTTGTTGAAGAATTTATAATGAGTTTGTTATTCATATTTTTCGTTTTTTGTTATTCATATTTTTCTTTTTCTTTTTCCTTTTTCATTGAATACGGAATGTTACTCTTAATTTGTGGGTCCATTTGGCACTGAAATATGAAGTTGAAGAGTTATGCATAGATCTATACTTTGGCAAGGGTACTACATGCTGGATGGGTCCACTTCTATGCTCGTGTTCATCGATCAGTAAATTAAGCCTTTTGGGTTGTGATTTGAAACTTCATGGGGAGATACACCGGGATCAACTCAAGATTTTAAGCATTTATAATGTAAATTTGAACAATTGATTGACAAAGTTTTATGAGGTAGCCCTCAATTGGGAAAATTGACCTTAAGTGGCTATGAGAATTTGAGTATTCGTTCTGGAAGTTTGAAGAAGTTGTGTTTTCGGTTTCGATATTTTTCAGAAGATTATTATTATGACAATGATGATGATAAAGTAAATTCAATGTTTAAAATCTGGGCTCCAACTCTTGAAGCATTAGAAATTTCAGGCCCCCTGTGTAATCAAGTGTTTACTAATGAATATCTGGTCTTTGGCAGAGGCAACCCTCCATTTTCACCGTCCAGAGAATATTACGGGTGAAAATTCTTCTTATTATGAATCGCAAGCCCAAATACTGAGGGGAAGTTTTCCAGAGCATTCGTCATGTTGAGAAGCTTTCGCTGGGAAATTGGTGCATTAAGGTTCACTTCATATACTTAGGCCCTGTTTGATGAATTCTGCAAACTTCTTTGCTGATTCTCGAACTCGAATAATCATGATCTGCAATCTAAGCTATCCAATTGTCCAGTCTCCAATGGTGATCCACACAGAGAACAAAAATGACGGTTAATGTTTTCTTTTCTTATGCTAGCAAGAATAATGAATTTCTCTCATTATTTTTTTCAAATCCTAGTAGCCTATAAATACAACTCCAAACAGGCTTGACACATCTCTTAACTTAACCTGATCCAACATTTAATTAATCAAATTAATTAAATCTGGTACATGAATTAATTAATCCAATTAATTAATTCGAGTATATTAATAAGCAACTCAATTAATTAATTATCCAACACTTGTCAATTAATTAATTGGTAAATCCGATTCTTCTAATTCTTTTTTTATGTGTGATACATTAGGTTCCCGATCACGATACCTAACAACATGAATTATTATTTTGATCTAATCAAAATTGATAAATTAAAATACATCATTTTAATTTATCATCAATTCACATCGTTGTCCCAGATTGACATATAGCAATGTGTCAGACAATACATGTGATGGGAAATGTCACGTGGTATGACATAATCAAACTTGTTCATTTACCATGAAATTATAATCTTTTCGTCAATATGATCAGATCAATTATGAGATATGGATATGTGTCAATCTTAATTATCGATCATATATTTTATCCCACTGTTAAGTCAATGTAAGTTGAAAACTCATTTATTGATCATTTACAACCTTCATATGATTCTTGACATACCCGAACAATGTCGTATTAACGACCCTTGGCAGAGCAACATCCAACATCACCAAAGTATGAATGTCCTCGTATAAGGCACTATGATAACCTTAAGTCAAAGGACTAATTCTATTACCGAAAGTTAGAGATTAACCACTAACATTTAGATAGTTATCCATGTGGAATCAACTTAGAGCACGATTTGCATGACCTGTTGAAGAAGGGTGACAAGTATGTTGAAGCGGAAGAGGCAGAGAAGGTCACAAAAATCTTAGAGAAGGATGGGAGACGAGGAGTCATAAGCGAAAGATATGCGATGTGAAAAAACACATTGACAATGATAAGCAGAGGAATGGACATTTAAGTCGGGGATACCCTATAGACCAGTTGGTCAAGCTGAGATGGGAGGAGGTCAAAGCCTTCACTCCTTTAAATACTCCGCGGGACAAGATACTGAAAGAGCTCAAATGGCCGAGGCCAATGACACCATCAACCAACAAGAGGGATGCGAACAAGTATTGTCATTTCCATAAAGACCATGGACATGAAACAAAAGGGTGTATTCAATTGAAGGAAGAGATTGAACGTCTCTTGAAGCGGGGTTTTTTGGCTAAGTATGTGAGGAATGATCGAGGAAAGCAGATGGTCGATGATCGATCACCGCCTAGGGTAGGTGTTATAAACGTGATTGTTGGAGGAATCGCAGTAGGGAGAGACTCGAACTCCACTAGGAAGAGCTATGCACGTACAGCTGCGATCTGTTCCATGCAGAAGAAGGCCAAATTCGATCAAAGCATCACTTTTGGCGAACACGATTTAATACGCGTGGCAACTCCCCATAATGATGCATTGGTGATAGTCGGCGACATAGCATGCTACGATGTCAAAAGGGTATTGGTCAATGGAGGTAGCGCAGCAAATGTTCTCACTTGGGAAGCGTTTAAAGGATTGAAAATCTCTTTAGAAAATTTGAAAGCGGTATCTACCCCCCTTCTGGGATTTGGAGGGGGTATTGTGATACCATAAGGAGTCGTGGAGTTATCAGTGACATTGGGAACCTACCCTGCAAGTGTGGTAATCCTAACGAACTTTTTGGTTGTCAAGATCCCAATGGCGTATAATGCAATTTACGGTTGACCACTGCTGAATGCTGCTGGGGCTATTCCCTCCACTTACCACCAAGTGATAAAATTCCCAACCAATCGTGGTGTGGGGTGTGTGAAGGGTGATCAACGGTCTTCCAAAAGTGTTATGTTGACAATATATGGATGAAAGAATCATCACCAGTGATGATGTTAGATCTTGGGCCCCCAAGGGAGCAAATTGAGCCCTTCGATACTACGAAAACATTTTGGTGGTAGGAGGACGTGAATTTAGCGTGGAGGCAAATTTGGGGCTAAAGAAAACTACTAGGTAGGCAATGGAACACATAGCATCTCAATAAGTGTTATTAGTAGACCAACAAGTGGGAAGTTGAGCAGCATAGTGCTTGCATGTAAATATAGTTGCTAGGCGAATTTTTATTTCTGCTTTTCTGATGCAATGACCATTTGTAAGTATTGTAACTATGGGTTTTTATGATGTAATGCCCACAATAGGTAGACCTGATTGAAATTTATTTAATGAAAATGCTAAGTGGCGGCATATGATGAGGGTGCTATGGAAGGGTCAGCCTAACTGGGACGCCCCGTTGCGCCTACTGAGACCCCAAATCTTAGCAAATTAAATTCTGCTGGGAGTATTGTTTCGTAATTGATTGAAATAAAGACTACAAGCGGTGAGCAAAAAGCCTAAAAATGGGCTAGCTCAAAATCGATAGGGGCTGGTGGTGAGTTCTTCAAAACCAAAAATGGTTAAGGCTCAAAATCACCCGACCTCGACGATCCAAGACAGCTCGACACAGCGGTGAGCAAAAAAGCCTAAAAATTGGCTAGCTGAAAATCGCTAAGGGCTGGTGGTGAGTTCTTCAAAACAAAATATGGTTAAAGCTCAAAATCACCTGACCTCGACCTCGACGATCCAAGATAGCTCGACACATAGTGGTGAGCAAAAAATTCTAAAAATTGGCTAGCTTTAAATCGCCAGGGGCTGGTGGTGAGTTCTTCAAAATCAAAAATGGTTAAGGCTCAAAATCACCTGACCTCAACCTCGATGATCCAAGGCAGCTCGACGCATAGCAGTGAGCAAAAAAACCTGAAAATTGGCTAGTTCAAAATCGCTAGGGACTGGTGGTGAGTTCTTCAAAATCAAAAATGGTTAAGACTCAAAATCACCTGAACTAGACCTCGACGATCCAAGGCAGCTCGACACATAGCGGTGAGCAAAAAAGTTTAAAAATTGGCTAGCTCAAAATCGCTAAGGGCTGTGGTGAGTTTTCAAAACCTGAAATGGTTAAGGCTCAAAATCACTTGACCCTGCATTCGACGATCCAAGATAGCTCGACACACAGCGGTCAGCAAAAAAGTCAAGAAATTAGCTAACTCAAAATCGCTAAGAGCTGGTGGTGAGTTTTCAAAACGTGAAATGGTTAAGGCTTAAATCACCGGACCCGACTTCAACATTAAACATTTGAATATTTCGAGCGATGAGTCAAAATGACCGGTCGACAAGTGAAAAACTGGTCGACATCGACCAGCCTCCAGCTGGTTGATGGTCAACCAGCCTTGTTGGTCGATTGTCGACCATCATGTAACCAGCCTCGTTGGTCGATGAACAAGGCTCCCTGACCACCACTCTCGTCAGATGAAGAAAATATAAAATTTTTGTACACGATAGAGGTGGAGTTTTAATTTTTTGGGGGAAAATTCTACCCCAAAACTCAAACTCGATAATGGGGTGCCACTTGTATGGTATTTTCCCACTCCACGACAATTAAACTGATCGACCCACTTATATTGAATGTCGACACCAAGAGAGAAAAAAAATTTAAGCAATACAGAAGAAGTGAAGATGTTATCCCTAACCGATGAACATCGACAATGGATAGAGGGGTTAGTGATACAGGATGTCATTAATAATTATGGAAAATGGCTAAGTCAACTGATATGCACTCCACGGACCACGTAGAGCACCACCATGAGGCCGTCGACCCCATGTGGTCGTCTCCACCCCCATGAGGTGGTCTACTGCCTGAGACTGTCTACCCCATGAGGCTTTTTACCACCCTCATGTGTACGCGGGTGACAATCTTACAACCGAGTACGCGGGTGACAATCTTGCAACCATGTACGTGGGAGACAATCTCAATCTTGTAATCGCGTACACGGGTGACCAAGACAATCTTGCAACCGCGCTCTACCATGAGGTTGTCGACCTCCATATAGCCGCTTACCCCCATGAGGCCCTCTACGTTCACATGGCCCGTTTTCTAGTATAAGACTGTCTATCTCCACTGGACCGTCGACCTCATGGATTCGTCGACCCCCATGAGACCGCCCACCACCATGAGGTCATTCTACCCAAACGTGGGGAAACGTGGGAACAACTAGCTAATTGAGGAGTGGGATTCATTCTACCCGAACGTGGGGGAAATGGGAAGGCTTACGTGGGACGCTCACGCTAGTAGCAAGTGCCTATAAATACCTCCAAGGTGAGAAATGTTGGTTCTTCTTGAAACCTGAACTGTTGAACTCACATAATACTATCTTCATACTCTTGCAAAATTGATTACTCTCACACCGGAGGTACAATAGGGGAGAAAGCCCCGACCTCTTTTCGCAGGTAGCAACCACTAATCGGAATAGCTTGAACACCATACTTGATAAGGTAAACCACATTCGGTAAGGCAAACACGGAGAACAATCTCACAAACATTTCAAAAACGTACTAGATATTTGAGCATTAAACCCTAAAATTATCTCACGCCAGAATTTCACTTCCCATACACTTCTTCTTCTTTCTTTTACAGTAAAACTTAATAAACAATTAACATTTATATCTAAATAATTTTATAAATATTTTACAAAAAATCATAGTTTGAAGTCTTTAATGCAATCCCAATATGAAAAAAAAAGTTTATTTTTAGTTCAATCTTTCAAATGAACTCAAATTTCTGTTACTAGAGTGGTCGATTATCGGAATTAAGTTCTTCTCCTTAAAGATTATTGAAGATAATCAAATTATAAATACTACACATGTTTTTTTAATATATATTATTGTATGAATTTTTTAAAAATGAATTTTTGTTATCTACCTTACTAAAATATTTTTATATTTTTAGATTATAAGAATGATAAGTGATTTTAACTTTATTTTATCTCTTTTTAATTTGACAAGTAGTTTAATACTTTGTTTTATAAAATTTTTAGTATAAATAACCGGATCAGATCGAACCGAACCAGAACTGGTTTGTTCGGTTCCGGTTCGATCCTATAATTTGATATGAAACCAATATTCTCATTTCTAAAATTCCATTGATACTTGGTTCAACTTGGTTCCCTTCGAAATCGGACCGAATTGGACCGCATCCACTCCTAGCGTTGAGGAGCAAGAATCCCTTACTTGAATTGCACTATTAAATTTCATCTTCCAATTAGATAATTGGCAACATTTATTTTCTGAAGACATTTATGATGCATTCAAAAGTAGGGTCTCACATGTGCATGATAAAATATAATAAGAATTAACGAAATATATTTAAAAATGTCAATAAAAAAAAATAAAGGAATTGAAAATTAATCTTTAAAAGGACATATATTAGTTAAACACTCGTTCATCACACTATTCTTCCACAGCTCCTTCCGCGATACACTTGATCATACACTATTCTCTCTATTTACTTTTTCTTTAGCAAATGTCTATGTGTATACACAAGTAGAGGGTCGACTCGAAGCATGCCCGGAGAGGCCCAACGAGCCTGATGAATTGGTTTATGTGGATATGACACTCACTACTCGTTCAATCATTCCCATGGTTGGAGTGCGGTAGAGTCTGTGATCTTGCACATAGAATTTTTATTTTTCGGGTTCAATTTAAAGAACAAAAAGTAAGAACAAAACATGGTTAAAAAAGAAGGAAAGAAATAAAAATCAACACCACTCCTAAAAAGCTATAAATAAACCTCCTCCCCTCGAAACTATTAAGTGTAAACTTGCCTCCTAGGGCATAGCTCAGTGATGCAAAGGATGTGAGTGAGGTAGTTTCAATTGAGCTGGCAGTCGCAGTATGCGTGTTCGATTTCTGCCTCTAACAAGGTTTGGAATTAGACTCTTTGTGGGCACCAGTATAGCAGTTCTTGTACCATGGCCTGCTAAGACACATCCCGCGATTTACCTCCTTCACAATGCTCTAGGGACGGGGCGGTGGGGGACCCTCAAGATTAGGATTCAACCTTTTTATTAACTGTAAACTCTCACGTCACTTAGATATAAAAGTAATAATTAAAATATTATGTATACTTGTTTTGGTGGTTAGTGTATAAATTATAACGCATCAAATATTGAAGGAAACAAAATTACTTTATTTTACCTCGAAGGTTAATTAATGACAGTTGCAATGTGTCTCTTGCTATTCACGTGCACGAATCTCTTGAATTACATAGCTCAATTTCATTTATGAATTATCTGCTTGGTAAAATATAATAAGAAACAACATAAAATTAGTAAAAAAGAAGGCATTAAAAAATAATGATATAGAAAATCACTCTTTAAAAAGTCATGAATTAAGCTATTTGTCTAATGTTGAATGATAACATTGTTGATAATATATGATTTGGCAAAAAAATTTGATTGGAAAAAAAAGTAATTGTTCAATAACATCATGACATGTGACATGTTGTCATCCATCTTGTACACAAAGCATGATTGGTCATATATATCCTCTAAATACTCTTGAAAAAGGAAAAAGAAAAAAGGCGTGAGAGACATCCCAAGTGTTTGTTAACTCCATCACAAAACATATATTTCATTAGGCCTAGACATTTTGAGTGTGACCTGAATTTTATTGAAGATTCTATTGGAGTTGTATTGTGGGTTGATAGTATAACCGGGAGAAGTTTTGAAGGAGTCCAATGGATTAGGAAAAGTTATCGGGTGAAATCGTTCGTTAACCACTCATCAAGCGCTTGGGCACTCAAAATAGGACCATAATCACTCCCTAGGTACTAGGAGGCTGCTTGAGTGGTCAGGGCACTACTTTCTAGCCACGAAGATGCCGCACAAACGTCATTGTTATCCAAAAAATTAGGATTTTGCGATTTTGGAAAAAAAATTCTCTCATATTTCAACTCCAGCACTCCGTTACTAATTTTACCTATTCTTTTAGAAATTCACATTATCTCAGGCTCTTCTTTGTATTATAAATTGAGTAGTAAACCTTTTGAAAAATAATCCTCTCATTCTACACATTTTGTAACCCTCCATATTATTGATATTAGAGAATTCTCCTCTTCTATCCATGATTATTTTTCAAATTGGATTTTCATGTAAATCATGCGTTCTTTCTATTTTTCATATTGCCATATTCTCATTTTACTATAAAATTGGTATCAGAGCGAGATTTGACCAACTTAGAGCGCGATTTGATTTATGTGATACGATATTTCGATTTTAGATAGTAATCAAATTCTCGTTATGTTAAGTGAAGATGTAAGCAGTTTATGCTCAAATGGATTTTGATGATGCTTTGTCGAGATTTGGTAAGATGCCCTTAACTTGGACGTTGGATGAGAAACAATGTAAGAATCGAAAAGTTCTATCGCAAATTTATCTTCTATCAAATTATATTCTTTAGGACATTTTAAAGGAGAAAATCGCCAATGTGTTATTATTGAAATTAGAGCAGTTATTCATGACGAAAAATCTAGCAAGTAAATTGCATTTGAAGTGAAGATTATATTCTCATCGTATGACAGAAGACACATCTCTAGAAAATACTGTTTTTCAGGAAATTATAGCTGATATGAAAACCGTGGAGGTTAAGTAAGATGAAAAAGATTTAGGGTTAATTTTATGATGGTCGCTACGCATTTCATATCTTTCAGATCGTGATACTCTCACCACTAAAGGAATATACGATACTCTATTTTTAAAGGAGAAGATGAAACATCTTATTGGATTTGATGTCATAGAGAAGTCTTGTTGTTCATGATGGATATATAAGGGACATACCGAAGTCTAATTACAAAAATAATATTTATAGTTATTGCTAAAAAAGGGCACATTAAATCTAGTTATTATAAGTTGCAGAATAAAGAAATATTGGCTATTGCTAATCAGAAGGGAAAACAACCATAAAATTTAGGTGAAGCCACTATTGTAGAAGATTGCTACAGTAATTGAGAACTTTTGTAAGTTCTGACGGCGACTCCAAACTTGACAAAAATTGGATTCTTGAAACAGCTTGCACGTTTCATGTGTTCCAATTGGGATTGATTTTAAACCCATGAAACAATTTCTAAAGGTGTTGTGATGATAAGAAATAATGCATGTTGTGCGATAGCTGGTATTGGAAGGGTTAAAATTTAGGTATTTGAAGGGACGGTTAGGACATTGGCGATATGAGGCATATTCTAGATTTGAAAAGAAATTTTCTCTCTTTTCAAAATGGTACAAATATACTAATAAATGTGGAGTCCTGAATGTTAGTAAAAATGTTCGTATTGTGATGAAGGGACAGAGAATGTCTCAATTATATGTCTTGTAGTGTTCTACATAATTTTCTTATACAAATCAACATAAATTAAGCATCTAGGTAGAGCCTAAGATTGGTTATGTACCATTGGAGTTTGGTTCAGGGTCTATATTAGAAAATACATCTCAGTTCAATTCAAAAGTTAAGGGTAACGTCGCTTTGCCACCACTACTAGTAGTGCCATAGTATTCTATTGCTAAAAATAGACCGAAAAGAGACGTTAAGTTTCCATAGAGGCACGATAAGGTTGATTTGGTTGCTTATGCTTTGAACGCGGTCAAAGGTATTGAATCTAGTGACGAACTTTCTACAAAAGCAGCTAATTTTGCCCTATTTGGTATTTGTTGATTGAGTTTGCCCTTAGGGGCTTTTTGTAGAAGATGTAGAGAGTTTTGTTGGGAATTTTTTTGTTAAAGAGTTAATTTTTGTTCCTTATATTGGAACTCATGTAAATCAGTAAATGTGAAAATTTGTTAGAGTTTAAGTTTGATTCGATTGAAGATTCTATTGGGAATTGGTAGTATAACTAGAAGAAGTCTTGAAGGAGTCCAAGATAGATTATGAGAAGCTATTGTGTGAAATCATTCGTTGATTGCTCATCAGGTGCTCGAGCATGCAGAACAGGACCAAAGCTGCTCGAGTGGTCGTGATACCACTTGCTAGCCGCAATGGTTAGATTTCACGATTTTGGCATTTCTTTTCTTTTCTATTTCAACTCAAACACTCCGTTATTGATTTTACCTGTTGTATTAGAACTCTACCTTATCTCAGACTCTTCTTTGTATTATAAATATAAGGAGCAAACCTCTAGAAAATTAATCTTTACATTCTACACAATTTGTAATTCTCCATATTATTGATATTAGTGAATTCTCCTTCTCTTCAAGTGGTTATTTTCCAAATTGAATTTTCACATAAATCTTGTGTTTTTTGATTAGTTTTTATATTGCTATATTCTCATATACTTCTTATAGACACACTTTCGTCAGGTACATTATCCTCAGACCTCAATTCTTCCTCAAAATCTCTCTTCATCCACAAGATTGGAGACATATATCCCTCGTCTTCAATTTGAGTCTGAACTGTATACTCAACTTGTTCTTCATTATGAAATTCACCAAATATATAATGGAGTACAATGATTGCGTGTGAAATTGGATCATTGTTTTTTCTGTCACACAACGATCTACTTCCTTCATTTTAGCTTGAATTGCTAGTACAAACTTCTAGAGAACTTGTTTGTATGAAATTGACTTCTTCTTAAATATGTACATAGAATTTATAATTTTCTATTTATTTCAGAGTACAACAAAAAGCTATAAACAAAAAAAGGAAACAAAAATCAATACCACTCTTGAAAAGCAACCCCCCTCCCCTCGAAACTATTGAGTGAAAATTTCATGTTGCTTAAATCCACTACTGTTGTATAATATGTGAATAAAAATGATATTTCATCAAATAATAAGTTTGAAAAAGCACTCTCAAGCATGCTCTAAACTTCTCCTCTTTACTCTCATTCTTTTAAACTACCAAACACTCATCCATCACACCATTCTACCTTAGCTCCTTCTTTCGATACATTTGATCACACAATTATTTCCGATTCGGCCTTTCTCTTTTTCTTTAGCTAATATCTATATATATAAACATATATATTTTGTATAAGTATTTATATATACTAAATGTGTATGTATAGGTGTTAGAGCTATACTGAGAACTAGACAACGAGGGAGCACAAATATGTTGCTCTTTGTTGGTTCAATCATCCACGTGACCGAAGTGCNTTTACTCTCATTCTTTTAAACTACCAAACACTCATCCATCACACCATTCTACCTTAGCTCCTTCTTTCGATACATTTGATCACACAATTATTTCCGATTCGGCCTTTCTCTTTTTCTTTAGCTAATATCTATATATATAAACATATATATTTTGTATAAGTATTTATATATACTAAATGTGTATGTATAGGTGTTAGAGCTATACTGAGAACTAGACAACGAGGGAGCACAAATATGTTGCTCTTTGTTGGTTCAATCATCCACGTGACCGAAGTGCAGTAGAATTCGTGATTTTGCACATGGAATTTCTATTTCGGTGAAAAGCTACGAACCCATGCTTCAAAACTATTAAAGGGTAAAATTTCACCTGGATTAAATATAAGAATAATAACTAAAATAGTATGAATACTAGATTTGGTGATAAGTTTATAATGATGGCAACAAAATTAATTTACCCTGAACGTTAATTAATGAGAGTCGCAATATGCATCTTACTACACACGTGCACCTCTACACGCGTTGCCCGTGAGGTGCACGAACCTTTTACTTGCACGACTCAATTTCATTTATCAATTTGGCAGTCACTCTTTAAATGGTCATATCTATAATATATTAAATATGATAATTGTATTACCACTATCTATAGATAGATTTAAGGGAACAATATATAATTCCTGGTTTTAAAGATCACATTTCATAAATATCAAAATCATTAAAATATTTTAAAAATCAGGTGGTAAATAAATTTATTAAATATTAAAATATAATATAATATACCTTAATTATTTCTACTCATGTCACCTCACCTACCACATCTTATCATTCCACTACACCACCTTCCCTCTACCTCTCCACCAGATATGGCTATCACTCCGGCTGCTTCTCTGGCAGCCGCTCCGACTACCGTTCCGACGACTGCTCGATTCCGACGACTGTTCCGACGACTACTCTGATTCTAAGGATTATTTTAGCGACTGGTCCGATTCCAGTGATTATTCTGATGACCATTCCGCCGCCACTTTATTCCCGTAATTGTTCCAACTCCGACAATATTCGGACGATGGATCCACCCATCACACCTCTACCTTTCAAAAAGATTTCAAAAATTAAAAACTCAAGGCATTGACGTTTCATCCATGACTAATTGTGATCAAATTTGTGTTAAATGTGACTGTCTGTGTCATCCGTGACTAAATATGACTAAATTTGTATTCAATGTGATTGTCTGTGTCATCAGTGATTAATTGTGACCAAAATTTTATTCTGTGTGACTGTCTGTGACCAAGTTGTGACACGGTATGTAATCAAGTCACGACCAGTCACAATTAACACAGAATTGGTCACAATGAGTCACAATTAGAACAAAATTGGTCACAACTAGTCACAATTAACATCGGTAATGATCAAGGATAATTACATTAAAATCAATAGGAACCACTCCACAGATTAGGAAATCATAAGTACCATTTGCAAAACACCAATAACCATTACAACTGGCTATACAACAAATCTGATGAAACAACCACTCACCACTTAAGGATATTAAATTTGAAAAAAATCAGTGTAATTGTTTGAAGCCAAACTGCATAAGACAGAAGAAATCAATGAAATAAAAGTCAACGCAAATTAATCCAACCTTTACAATTTGTACATTATCATGAGCTAATCTACACAAACTAAAAGACAAATGACGTCAATGAACATCAACTAACATTCAATTTAAAAAATAAAAAAATGCAGTTGTTCGAAGCCATGTCTTGCCAGGGAGTCAAAATCGATGTAAAATCAAAGTCAATGCAAATCAGCCCAAGCTCTACAAAATACCATATTATCAAGAACTAGTCCAAAAATTCAGATCAAATGAAGCAAAAGCCAAAGAAAATCAAACAGTAATTCAAGTTCCAATTTCCCAAATCAAGCCTATTTACGTTCAAGATCAAGCTCTAAAATCCACCCCAATCAGTATTTGGCACAAGAATCAATATAAGTAAATTAACACAAGTACCTGAACAGAATCAAAGTAGTCATGCTTGATCATATTTCCAAGCATTACAAACATTATTACAGTGAGCACTCCCGCCAACACCTGTCTCGGATCCACACCCATTTCTTCAGATCCAATTCTCAATCTAATCTGAGTCTGTATGTATATGATTTTAGCAGTGAAATCACTTCTCTACTACTCACTCTTTCTCTCTCTAACTATATAATAATAATAATGGTAAGAATCAAATCATATCCACAGAATGACAATGCACAGAGAGAGTGAAGAACAATGTTCGAATATAGTTAGAGAAAGTAGAGACCCCAACCTCCAAGGTATGGTTGTGTGCGCCAGAGGATGATGAAGAATGCCCATGTGGTTCGCGACCATGGGTGACATGGACGGAGGAGGAATCTCCATTATTTGGAGGCTGCATCGCGACTGGGGAGTAGATTACCGTGTCTCCAAAAAGTATGGAAAAAGAGAACGTGGTGGTGGCTATAGAAAATGCTTCCAGGCAGATAAAGAAATTTCAGAGGACTCAATCCGAACAAATGAAGAAAGAGATTGCAGTGAATCCACGGCACGAGCTCGGCGATCAGATACAGAAAAGTTTTGGTCGATAGTCAGCTCCAGGGAGCGAGAAATCAGGGGGACTACGTCGTTCGATGGTGTCGAGATTGGATTGTAGGCAGCGATAATAGAGGAGAGAGAGAGAGATGAATTAGGGGGTGTCGAGGATTGAAAATTTGGGTTGGGAGGGAGGTTGGATGATGGGTTATAATAAATATTTATTAACAAATGTATTATCACCTAATTTTTGAAATGTAAACTTCACTATCCTTGTTTTTGAATTGTAATATTGAAATAAAAAGGGTTTTAGGTAATTTTCTCTAGATTTTTGGTCTCATCATATTCCACCCTAAAATTCAACAAGGCAGTACACTATTTTCATATTCATCTATGAAGACGAATGCAATGGAATTGAGGCTCCATTATTCAGTGAATAATGTTGTATATTTGGCCCTTCTCTACATGTGAAAGCCAAAACAATGATGATTTTCAAACAAAATATTCATAAGAATAGACAAAAATTCTATATCGCAAATTAAAAGATAGAATTGCACTTGAAAGAAAAAATCAGACAAAAAGAAATTAAAATCCCTTTTATATATAAAATATTCCAAGAAAAAGACATAAAATACATTTCTTGTAGTATAGGGTGGTTCGGAATCAACATAAACAAATGCACTTTAGAGATAAAAAGATACAAAAGGAAGTTAAATTTTTATACCTTCATGATGTTGTTTGGATTCAAAGGCTCCTTTTAACATCTGTTTGGTACATATTAAAATTTTCATTTATTCTATTCATTTTTAACCACACATTTTTCAATAAAATAATATTTTTCATCACATCAATAGTTTTTCCTTACTATTCAATTATACATTCTCCATCAATCTACTATTCCAGAATACATTCTTCCAAAATAATGTGACTCAAACACACCCTCAAAAGAATTTCACCTTAATCGCTACTTTTACTAAGGATGATTGATTGAGCGTTAGAATATGATTAGAACGAATTCGAAAAATTATAATAATCAATATATTAGTCCAAAATATTACAATTGACGAATTAATTAATGTCTTTAGTCCATCTCAACATTTAACAAGCGTCACGTCAACTTCAACGTTACTTTGACAATCAAAGCGACACTATATGTAATATTATTCAACATCAATGACTAAATAGTCCAGAAGAATACTTTAAGCACCAATGTGAAATTTTACACAAACAACTCTCATAAAAGAAGAATAAGCCCCCATCGATTCCCTTTACTTCACTTCAATTTATTTCTCGTGCTTTTTTCTTTATTTTTTAACTAAATATTATTCAAAAAATACTATTAAAACTTTGTTTTTAAAATTTTAATGCCACCAATAAATAAATGCCCTATAGAGAAAAAAATTAAAAAAAAAATAAAAAATAGAACCTTGAGATTTAAACGACGTCGATTGAGTCATTCACAGGACAAGCGTAGAGGGGGTCAATTAGGGTTTGACCTTAGAGTTTATGTCATCAAAGAGGAGGGATTTCAAACCTGATTCAACTCAATCAAAGGTGAGTCATCTTCAAACAATTAATTGATTCATCAATGTCTAATTCGATTTACAGAGTTTTTCTTCATGGGATTGGTAGGACCTCTG